>PVJD01004493.1:0-135468 GCA_004026545.1 Mormoops blainvillei
TAAACACACTGCAGGCTCTTAATATATATTTGTTGACTGATTAAATGGAGATCAATTTGGCAAGGTGGGCCAAAGGTCTTAAACATGTGTATATCCTTTCAATCAGCAAATTCACAAGAATGTATTTTAAGAAAATAATTAGGAACACGTGTTAAGGCTAGTTACATAGCAACTTAGATAATAGCAAAATAAATAACAGCAATGAAGTGGGAGAAAAATAAATGTCTAAAAATGACCAGTTTAATAAATTATGGTTTGTACATTAAAACAGTATTATGTAGGTACTCAAGCTAATGTTGCAGAAATATATTAATTGACATAATTTCTGTGATCATATTATTGGAAAAATTAATGGTACATTTTTATATCATTCTTTAATGCATAGAAAAAGATCTGGAAAGATACATATCAAAGATGTTAATTGTGGTTTCCTTTTCAATTTGTTTTGATTTACTTAAAAATTAATTACATGTATATTTAAAACATGTACAACAATCATATTTCTTACACAAATAAAAGTAATTAAAAACTTTAATAAAGAAGTGAATGAGTGAAAGTCACCTGGTTTGAATTTCAAACTTTTATTTCTACAAAAAAATAAAATAATTAGTATAAGTAGAAACAGAATCGTAAGATAACATTTAGATCTCAGACACCTCTGGCCACTTCCATACAAGCTGGTGCTCTGAAGGGAAGATGTCTTATTTTGCGTTAATTCCCAGGCCTTTCACTGTGTTTTACAATTTTAAAAAAATTTATTGTTTAGAGAGAGGGGAAAGGAAAGAGAGAGGAAGGGGGACATCGATGTGAGAGAGAAACATTGATTGGTTGCAGAACCAAACCCCGCAACCCAGGCAGGGGAATCAAACTGGTGACCTTTTGCTTTTTGGGACGATGCCCAACCAACTGAGCCACACCAGCCAGGGCCACTCATTCTTTTTCATGGTTTAAAGGTTATTTATATCTTTTATTGGCTGAATGCCTTTTTTGTTTTATACATAATGATTTTCTCTCTTTGATTTTGGGTAGCAATCGAATGTCGAAACCTGCAATTTCTCCCATCAAAGGAATTCCCGTACCTTGGTAGAATCTGACAACAAAGTCTATACCAATATTGTGTAGAAAAAAATTGCCTCAGAATCAAATTTATGAAAAAGAATGAGTTTTATCATTTCGAAATTTTCAGAGATAAAACTATACAGCTCTTAGAACTTTATTTCCCAAACTATCTGTCCATCAGGAACTCAATGGCCTCCTTTAGCTCTCTGGAGACTCTTGACCTAACCTGGCAGAGGTGAGCTTTGTTACTTTATTTTTCCCTCTGGCATGGCTCCTTGGTTACGTTCAGACAAAGCCTCTTTGCTATTCGTGTAAAAGCACAGTGTTGGTCCGTTTCCAGTTTTATGTTGCTCAATCTCGAGATCTGACTGTGGAACACTGTTTTTCATCAGAAAGAACTAATTAAAGAAACACATTCTTTTGTGCATTTATGCATGGATAGACATGTGTGTACATATATATATATACACAATACACACAAATTTATATATCAATAATGAATTCAATAACAATATAATATTGGGGCAATTTTTAATCAGCGTCCTGCTGATAAGGAAGCTATAAACAAATAACAACTAATAAAAGTTGTTTAGAAACCAAACCTAGGCCCCTTTTGTTCCAGGGTGTACCAATCTCTCCTCCATTCTCAGAATCTAGAAAGTTATTTTTTTGGACGGTAGAGGAAGGATGTTAGGTGGGGAGTGGGGAGTGTTATGTAGGAGAAATGAGGAAGGGAATGGGAGTGAGTGCATAAAGAGAAAATTCTTACATATAGCCCCAAGTTCAAACTGACCAACCAAGTTAATAAAACAGTGACCCCCCCTATATTTTTATGTGCTTCCTTTCATTATATCCTTTGCATTTAAATAAAGGAAAACATTTTAATTTTGTGTATTTTGACTTTAATCCTTCACTATTCATATGTCACCTTAGTAATTAGCCCCAAATTGCACTTATTTTGGTAATACCAGTTATGTCACAGGTTTTTCCATTTAAGCACTTTCTTTATATCTACTTTACTTTAATCTTCTTCTTTTCTTTCTTTCTTTCTTTCTTTCTTTCTTTCTTTCTTTCTTTCTCTCTTTCTTTCTTTCTTTCTTTCTTTCTTTCTTTCTTTCTTTCTTTCTTTCTTTCTTTCTTTCTCTCTTCCTCTCTTCCTCTTTTTCTCTCTCTCTTTCTTTCTTTTTTTTTGATAAGGACATAGCTATCCCTGGACATTCCCAGAAGGATTCAGAAGAAATAAGTAATTGGGATTTTACTCAGGGAAGGGGTCTAGGTTAGGGACAGGGAACAGGGTGAGGAGATGGTGTACTTTTTCCTGTACACCCTTGTATATCTTTTGCAGTTTGTAAAATATGTATGTATTACTGTTCAAAAATAAGAATAAAGAAACATCTAGTTCATTTGGACTTCTTAGCACCTACACATTTTTTTTTACAGGTTGACTTTGTACCTAGTTTCCTAAGTCAGTCAACAGATACATTCTAAAAATTCCTTTAAAAAATTCCTGGCTTCCTCTGACCTTTTTCTTGAAATACTAGTCTCAGCTAGTACATGACCACTTGCTTTAAGAGTAGGATTCACCTTTAGTCAAATCTATTACTTCTTGTCCATATACAGTAGGGCCCCACCTCAGTGGTTCAAACACACACGAATCTCTCCTTGGACTTTGGGGAGGAAAGCACGCTTCCCGCATTGGCCCCCCGTGGCGAGGCCAGTCTTTGCAAAGCCCACACCACTACTGAAACTTTTCCTGCATTTTGGCAGTCTGGACAAAATGTTCTTTGAAGGTCATTCTATTCCTTCCTCATCAGTCCTTCCCAAGACTCTAATTTTAACCTGGGGACGTTGTCTGGTTCCTGTCTTCTGGACTATTATGTGCCTCTGCCCTTGGCTGAATAGAGATTAATGTCTGGGAAGGCGAAGCCATTACCAAATTAGTGAATTAGGATTCAGAGTTTTGGGGAAGACAAATCTTTGTAAGTTTAAATTTTTCTAAGATACTTATGGAAATTCAAGCATATCCAAAGGGTACGGGTAACAGATAGAAAGGAAGAAACATTCCGTTTTGTAACAATCCCAAATCATTAACATTCTTAAGGGACATTTTACTAATAAGTATTCTCTCTTCAGGACCGAGCACATAAATTTGGGATCCAGTGCAAAATAGAAATGTAAGGTTCCTTGTTCAAAATTAGTAAGAATTTTAAGACAGTGACAGCAGAGCAATAAACCCAGTGTGGGTCCCTCTGAGCCCAGGGCCTTGGGCACCTCATAGATCGTGTGCCCATAAAGTGGGTCCGTAAAGCAGGACCTGCCACTAGCAAGGAAATTGTCTCTGAATAGCCTGGTGGTTAAGAGTGTAGATTCTAGAGTCAGGAGATGTGGATTTAAATCCTTGCTTTTCTACTTATTAGCTGAGAAATCATAGGCAAGATGTTTATGTTCCCTGAGCTTTAGTTTTCTCACCTCTGTGACGGGAAAAATAAAATCACCATGTTCAGAGGATACCGTGAGAGTTAAATGAGTGAGGACATTTAAAGTACTCTGAAGAATGCCTGGCATACATAGTATGTGCTCAATAGATGTCACTTCTGAACACATACACACACGCACACGCACTGCACTATTGCCCACATTCACATCTTTGAAATTCCAAAACCACACTATTTTCTCTTTTTCCCTTTTATTTATTGACACAATTTCTGTGTGTGTCATGGCTTCGTCCAGTTATTCTGCTCCTTTTTAACCCCCCAAATTTTAAACACCGAGTAAAATCTTCATGATTCACAACCTGGAGTAGGAGTCAAATTCTTGGATTCGGTTGCGCCTTGCAGTGTTCTGTGCCCCAGGGGCCACAGAACGGGATTGGCCTGCTTTCTATTCACTCCATTACTTGGTCTGTGTGGCTTCAGATAAAGTACTTCTCTCTGCTTTCTTTCCACTGCACAATGTGTACTATTAGTGGAGAGTAAAGCCAAGAGTAAACACTTCTACACCCTGTTTTACTTTGATTATGATATTTATTTAGCTGGCGGTGCCATAGAAACAACAGCCACTTCAAAGTAGTAACCGTGTCCCCAAACACAGGGCCACTGGTACAAGAGGAGATCTGGCCAACTTCCACATTGAACTCATCTTGGGAAGGGTTTTCCTGAAGGGAGAAATGTCCCACGGCTCCCTGGAAGTGAGTACAGAAATCACTGCCCAGAGCTTCCGCCACTGGGGCTGAGACCAGAGCTCTACCACTGACCTGAGCTGGGGTGGGAGTGTACGGGGAGGGAAGGACCTGTACCACGTACTGTCTGATGACAAAGTCCCTTTCCTGGGCTTTTCTCATCATCTAAGATGCCAGGACCCTCTTCCCTACCTCACAGCGCTATTGTACAGACTGGGAAAACATGAGAAAATGTCTTATAAATGTCCTGCTATCCCCTCCTCTCTGTCAAAAGTTCAAGGACATAGTTGAGGACTATGCACGTGGCTGTTGAACAGAAGTCAGCGTCTGGAACAATTTTTTTTCCTTCAGCAGTTTCAGAGTCTAGAGATTTGCATATAAAGGAAAGGAGCTATTCCATGATGCAGAATATTTATACAAAGAAACAAAAGCTAGCACTCTGCAGTCAGACATACCTGGGTTCGGGTCCCAGCCTGGCTACTTACCAGCTGGGTGGCTTTGTGTAAATTATTTTACAATTAAATGAGATAATGCAAGGCAAAGTATTTGGTACTGTGCCGCTGCCGTGTAAGGATTGCATTTTGAGTAGAAGGGACTAAATTACAGTGACAGGGGCAAGTTCCAGCCCTTCACAACCAGCCCAGCAAGCATTTTTGCCAGGAAGGACTTGGAACAGTTCCGTCACCTTGCGGAAAACTAGCTTTGGCTCAGAGAGTCAGAGGGAATTTTCTAACGTTCTTTCTTCACAAAACAAGTCAAAATCAGTAGCCACTGATCATTTCCAAGGGGGCCTGTAAACACCTTCTGCAAAAGAGCTCTTAGTTGGCATGATTGGAGGCAGCTTTACACATGTTTTATCTGTCCCCTAACCTATAAAAACCAGCTTATGAGTTTATTAAAACTGCATTCAAATTAGATACTTTTAAAAATGATTGGGGTCAGAAGTACCTCTTCTAATTTCCTTGGACCACTATAGCACTGGATTGTGAAAGAACGTTGTGATTGTGAAATTGGGACCTTCTAGCAGTGCATTTTAAAGACAGCAGAGTTTGATCTTTTTGACCGAGGCCTTGAGGCAGGCGAAGCTCCGCTCTTCTGATGGTGGGCACTGTGGTGCTTTGCTTAGGGCCCTCTTCAGGACTGGGGGGCTCATTCTCTCCCCCTCGCCAGGAGCACAGCTCACAGCTGGGTTTACTGGGGGCCCGGTGTCAGGGAGTCTTGACGAGGTCATGCCCTATGCAATGACTAAACGCAAAGACTCAGCCCTTTGCCTGGATTAGGGACAACCCTTCGCGGCTCCAGAGCTCCCCAAAGACTGTACATCTTTAAGGCAATTGCATCTCTGTTCAACATTTCCCAGGCCTCCCTTCAGGTGCTATTTTCAAGACGTCGCCCAGTGAACCACCTGTGTAGGGAACCTGACCCAAGACATTTCCCTAGGGCTGTCTTCTGAAAACTTCAATAATCTCGCAGTAACGGTCTCCACTGGGGATGCTTTTGCCCCTAGGGGACATTTGGCAATTCCTGGAGACAGTTTTGTGGTCCCTACTAGTGGGCAGAGGTCAGGATGCTGATGAACATCCTAAAACATACAACAAAGAATTATCTGGCCCCAAATGTCAGTAATGCTGAGGTTAAAAATCCCTGGATCAGAGGTATTTTGAGCATGATTCTTTATCTCCCAAGTATAACTGACCCTCGAACAACTAGGGGTTAGGGTGCTCACCCCTGCACAGTTGAAAATCTGTGTATAACTTTTGACTCTAGAGTGTCCCTTTGCATCTTCAGCATTTCTTATCCACTGTTGGGAAATCGTGGCTGGGAATCTGCATTTGGGAACGTGAAAATACTGTTTTCCCATCTGCAGATGGTTGAATCTGCAGATGCGAAGCCGGTGGATATCAAAAGCCGACTGTACTTAATGAAAAAAATTCGTGTGTGTGTAAGTGACCTGTGCAGTGCAAACTCGTGCTGTTCAAGAGTCAAATGTACAAGAGTGAAGATGGAGAATAAGTGTCGTAATTCAGGTGATAAGGTAAGAAGGGTAATGGAGTTTAGCTTTTATTTAAGAGTAATGGGAAACCAGTGTTCTAAAGAGGAGAGTGGCTTGATCCGTTTCACATTTTTCAGCATCTCCTGGCTGTTTGGTGGAGGAGGATTGTGGGCGGGCAAGAATGAAAGCCCACAATGTAGTTAGAGAGAAGGGTGGATGAGGCAACGGCAGTAGCAGTGAGGCGGAATAATTTCGATACATTTTAGATACATCCGCTGGAATTTACTGAAGGTTTGGACACGGGGGCTGGATGTGAGGGAAAGAAAAGCTGTGGATGAGTCCTAGGTTTTTGGTTTGAGTTGCTGAGTAGAAGATAACACATTTGCTAAATTGGGGAAGGAATCGGGTGTGAGGTAGGGATAAATTGTGCAGTGGGGAAAGATAAATAGTAAGTTCTTTTATGAACATGTTAAGTATAAGATACCTATTAACCATTAAGTGAAGAGAGTAGATAAGAGGAAAGGAGAGGTCAGGGAGAGAGATTAAAATATGATTGATAAGGAACTGTCCTTGAGATAGAAAGAAACTCACAGATTGTAGGGTCAAGGAGGCAAGAAAGGGAAAGCATTTTAAGTCAGAGAGGCTGGTCAGCTGTGTCTAATGCTGAAGAGGGGGTTAGTATAACGAGGTAGAGAGTGGAGGTTAGATTCCAAAACTTAGAACATTTCAATGAGAAAGGAACAGGACGCCAGGACACTTAGTTTACTGAGGCAAAGCGTTTGCACCTTGGCCATAGTACATGGATTAATAGCAAGCTATTGCAGTGGCCCCTAAATGTAACTTTGGGCACCCTCTGCCACTTTCCGTCTACCTCCACTTCCTCCCATCGCACCCCAGCTGCAAAGCCCTGAGCTTTCCATCTTTCCAAGTGTTTACTACCTTCTCCTAATGAAGGGGATTTCCCTTAATGACACAGAGAAAGCTGGCAGACCATGGCCTTGTCCTATCTGTGTGCATGGTCCCTGGAGTTGCCTCTTGCCCACATCATCGCGTCACATACAAACTGAGCTGCTGGACACAGTGGAGGGACAGAGCTTAGGTGTGGAGTCACTTCACTTGTCTGAGTCTCAGTGTGGGTGAAGTGAGAGTTTGGACTGAGGGATCTTTAAGGTCTCTTCAGACTCCAATATTGTACAGATCTGAAGTGGTTCCATCTCATTGAGCAGCAGTGAAAAGCCGCATGCCAAACAGTTGTTTGGTCAATTTAGTCCAAGCAACACATTTCCCCTTCTTGAATTTACCTTAAACATAGGGGAAATGAAGGCAGCATTATTCCCAGTCTGAGATTCTTAGTCTTTCAGGGTCCATTTATTTCTCGCTAATGATCCCTGAAGCTGATTTTGGTTTTAATGGCGCAAGCCGAGCAAAGCATAGACACACTTGGGTTTGTAATAACGACTCTGAAATCAATACAGAGAAACCTTGGGTTATGTGAGACTGCTACCGCTCAGTGAATCATACTATGCAGCATTTCCTAAAAGATAATGGGTTTCAAAACCAAACATAAATCTTCTGTGACATATTGGCTATTTGTCATGTTTTCTGGTGGTGGAATTATAGCAGCTCCAATAAAATCCATTCGGTGGTTGAGTCGTAGATTAATATCTGATGCAGTCATAGTCTCAGGACCACAAGAAGTAAAGTGCAGGGGGAAAGAAGCAAGTTTGCAGTTATTTTAGGGTTCTAGTAACCCTAATGCCGAACCTTGGCCAAGACGTTGCTAGAAAACTGCCAAAAAAGCAATATAAATGTAGGACTTTGAATATTAAGCTCTGTAAAGTGATACTATATTCTTGAAATAATAAACATGACTTCCATATGTGGCTAAGTCTACCGAACACTGCCAACTGCAATGCAAAGCAAATTGATTCGCGTCTGTTTTGTTCACACCAGTTTAACTCCAGCCTTTGCACTTTAATCACCTCTGCATATTTCTCAACTCAGCAGAAATATTTTCCCCATGACAAGGAAAATGAAATTGATTTTCTGATTAAATGACTTCGGTTAGTCCTTCTCAGCTAATAGTGCTTCTCTGCGACAGACGAGTCAGCAACGTTTATGGAGCCCCCACCGGGCAAGAAGTATTTACAAGGTGTTACATGAATCTATAAGAACAATAATTTCGTGGCCTTCCTAACCCATCCATGCTTGGAATTAAGTAGCTATTTCTGTCCGGATGCCAGGTTAACACCTAATTCTCTCAGTGTTGTGGGGAAAGGGAACGTTGTCTTGACAACAGTTTGGAAAAGTCAAGTAGAAAAATTTACTTAAGCTAAAACTACCATCTTAGTCATTGAATATGGACGCAAGCCCTCTTTGTCATTTAAGTCAGTGTCCGAGTAAATGTCTCTTTTTAAAAATATTAATGAAAACCCCTGCGATATGGTCATATATTGAAAAAGCTAGAAAGGTAGGAAGGGTAATGAGGAAGAGTCTTTCCTTCATTCCTCAGGGACCACTGGAGCCCCACAGGTCTCCACTGTCCCCAGTTTCCCACATGTCCTTCCAGAGATGTTAAGTGCATAAAAAGCCAAAAACATATGTGTTATTTGTTTCTCTTCTCTCTTTTTTTTTTTAAAAAAAGACATAAATGGTGGTACGTTTATTGCTCTAAAATTTTTTTTCAAAAGATAATGTTTGTTGGAGATATACTTGCATATCAGCACAAAGAGAAATGCCCCCCCCAATCGCCTTCAGTTTTAAATGGAAATATAATTGACATTTCACACTATATTAGCCTAGGTGTACAACATGATAATTTGATATACATATGTATGGAGAAATAATTACCACAAATTAGTTAACATTCATCACCATCCATAGTGACGATCTTTTTTTCTTGTGATGAGAACTTTTGAGACCTACTTTCTTGGCAACTTTCAAACACACATTACCATTCCGCTCACCGTAATCACCGTGCTGTACACCACGGGCCCGCCGTCCTGTATGTTATATAATGTGAAGTTTGTTCCTTTGACCCCCTTTACCCATTTTGCCTGCCCCTCACTGCTCTGCCTCTGGCAACCACTAATCTGTTCTCTGTGTCTATGAGTTTGTTTGTTTGTTTGGAGCCTACGTATCAAGTGTGATCGTCCTCATTCTTTTTAATGATTCCCCAGTGTTCCATTGTGTGGATGTAATGTAGTTTATTTGACTAGTTCCCCATCAGTGGATTTTTCCCCTGTCTTTATTGCTATAAGCAACGTGCAGTGGATGACTTGGTATAAAGGTCACTTTTCTTCCATGCTCGTATACTGATAGGGATAAATGACTAGAATTGGAATCACTGAGTCACAACATAGGGTAAACTTTAAATTTTCATAAACGTTGTCAAGTTACCTTCCACAGGGGCTGTATAAATATGCTGTTCTGCCTACAATATATGAGAATACCCATTTCTCCACATCCGCTCTAACATAATATGTTATTAACTCAGGTTTTTTGATTTTTGTCAGTCCGAGAAAGGGAAATTGTATCTCAATGACTTTGGGGGGTTGGGGGCAGGTGGCGAATCAAGAGCTGGATCTAGATAGAATCCAGGTCTCCTGTGAGGTCAGGATGTCCTTCCTTTTGAAGGTTGAATAATATTCCACTGTATACATGCACATTTATTTACCCATTCATCTGTCAATGGACACTTGGGTTTTTTCTACCTTTTGGCTACTGTGAATAATGCTGCTATGAACATGAGTGTACAAATACTTTTTTGAGAGCCTGTTTCAATTTTGGGGGATGTATACCCAGAGGCAGAAATGCTGGATCAAATGGTAATTCTATTTTTAATTTTTTGAGGAACTTCTACACTGTTTTCCAGGGTGGTGGCACCATTTTATAGCCCCACCAATGGCATACGAGGGTTCCAATGACTGTGCTCTTCATCCTAGCTAATGCTTGTTATTTTATATATTTTTTGATGGCAGGCCTTATAATGCATGTGAGCTAGTATCTCAATTTGGATTTGTACTTCCCTAGCAATTAATGATGTTGAACATTTTTTCATGGGCTTATTAGCCATTTGTAATCTTTGGAAAAATATCAATTCAATTATTTACCTATTTTTAAATCAAGTTGTTTTCAAGTTTTAGGAATTCTCTATATATTCTGGATATTAGTTCTTTATCAAATAGATGATATGCAAATATTTTATCTCACTCTGTGGGTTGCCATTTTACTCTATTGATAGTCTTTTGATGCGCAAAATTTTAAAATTTTCATGAAGTTCTACTTGTCTATTTTTTCCTTTGTAACCTATTGCTTTGGTGTCATATCCAATAAATCATGGTCAAATCCAGTGTCATGAGACATTTGCCCTACATTTTCTTTTAAGAATTTTATAGATTTAGGTCTTGCATTTAAGTCTTTGATTCATTTTGAGTTAATTTTTGTGTATTTTTGTGTTAGGCAAGGGTATAATTTCATTCTTTTGCATGTGGATATCCAGTTTTCTCAGCTCATTTGTTGAAAAGACTATAATTGTCCCATTAAATCGTCTCGGCACCTTTGTCAAAAATCATTCATCCCTATCTGGGAGGGTTCATTTCTGAACTCTTTATTCTAGATCATTGATCTCTATGTCTATCTTTACACCAGTGCCACACTGCTTTGATTATTATAACTTCGTAGTAAATTTCTAAGTCAGGAAGTATGAGCCTTTCACCTTTGTTCTTAAAAGTGCTCCTGGATTCTATTTGCTAATATTATATTCAGGATTTTAAAATATTAAAGACCATAAATGATACCATTCTGCCTTTCTCCCTTTTCTCCTTTCCTCCTTCTCTCTTTTTCTCATTCCCTTTCCTTTCCCCCTCATTTCTTCCTTCCTTTTGTGCTAGGTCTTACATGTTTTTCTCAGGAATTCTTCTTAATAGCTGCATTGTTTTTCTCTGACTCAGCTGAGTCAACACCACGAGAATGTTCCAGCTCTATGTCTACTTAGTCACAAAATCCTGAATATTTTATCCTATTTACAAATCACTCCTAATCTCTTTTGAATAAAGAATATACTCTAAGGGAAGATAGTGAACTTTTCAAATGATGTTGTTATTTGAGAGTCCAAGTGACAGGGCTTTATATATAATATTAATGCATTTAACAAACATTTTTTTATTACCTAAGCATCAGGGACTACCTTAGATTTGGGGAATGAAAATGTGATAGAGATAAGACTTGTCTGGTGGAGACAGAGGACTTTAACAGCACTCATTAGGTTGTAAGGTAAATGCTTTGAAAGTTTGCCAGATGTGCACGCCAAGGAGAACCTGGCCGGGGCGAGAGGGTGGTCCTCAGCGAGGTCTTCACTATCGAATGTGCCTCTTCAGTTCTTGTTTCTTGTAATTTATGCCTGTTTACCTAAACTCAGAATTGGCATGTAGCCTCACATCTGGCAAAATCTCCCCTGTCTGCTTATCCCGGTACTGTCCCAGGATCTAAGAAGCTTTGTGTGACACTTTCTACCTTCTTTGGAGTCATGAACTATTGAGATAATCTGATGAGAGCTTTAGATCTCCTTGGAGTGTGAGTGGCCTGCCCAAAACCACAGGCAGGAAGTGATGGAGTCGTCTAAGGATTGATTCATAATGTCAAATAACAAATTTACCAAGCTCCCATTGGGCCCTGAGAACAGGTCCTGGGAGACAACCGAGAATCTGAATCCGAACGCTTCTGAGGGTTCAGACATCCGTAAGAGGTAACAAATGCCTAGGCCTTACTTACGTGGTACAAGTCTGAGCACACAAATGGGGCTCTTCCCTCTTCACAGCATAAGTCTTTGAAGACCTCCTGAATTCCGACATTCTTTATCTTTCTGCTTAAACTGCCAACGGAAGCATCGACTCACGCCAACTGGGCCAATGGTAACTTTATGTTATTTTCTTATGTGTAGGCTTCCTCTTGATCAGCATTTGTTCCAGGGAAGATCTGCAGCTTCTGTCACTTTAAAATGTCCCCTGGAATTACATTTTGTGAGATCTTGAGCTTCAGGAAGATTCTCTGCCAAACTCAAACTTGGGCCCTCTTGAGTCATGGAAACCGGGGCGGGGGGTGTACCATCTGCCTGCCTCACTGTGACAATGAATGCTGTATGGTCCTGATGATTTCCAGTTACTCTAACTTCTCTAACTTTTTGCTCCTTAGACACTTGCTTCTTGGAATCTACATCTGCAAGGAGCTTACCTGAATTTTACACTGAGCATTTGTTCCCATTTGGGGAAATTTGAAATCGAAAAAAACCAACTACCCCTACACACAATTCTGTGACAGCATACTCTGGGTAAAATGGAATGCTAGCATGCCATTGAAATTCTTTGCTAGAGGATCAGCTACAATAGCCAGAGACTAATGTGGCTTTTGGAATACTTAAGTTTACTGTAATTATAAATGTACATAAGCTGATGATTCATGAACTCTCAAATTATACATCTGTATTTAATTTTATGTTGAAGTGTTTTTAAACCCTCCGAAAAAGATGTTACCAAATGTTTCTGGCTCACTAAAAGTGTTCTATTTTTAAAAATTCTTAATCAAAGACAAAGACTCATCCAACATCTTCATATAAAGTTTGATGAGCAGGAAATAAATTTCTTGTAATGTAAGTACTTTAAGCTAAGGGAATTCAGAGAGAATTTTCTTGAACCTTAAACATGATGATTGTTGCTATTTTGTATTTCTTCTTTAAAAAAACCCCTATAAAACAAGGCATTGATGGACTTAAGATGGAAATAAATGTGACAAAATGACAGTGCAGATGGACAGGTGTGTCCCCAACGCCATCATCATCGTTCCCCTCATCTCAGCCGGCACTGCTTAGCGTTCCGATTATGCAGGATTCTTCTGGCCAGAAAAGATCCCATTGGAGTCAGAAATTCAAACAAGCACATTGCCACTGGGTGGCACAATTGGAAGTCTGTAAAGAGAACGGGTTTTAAAAGAGCCCTTTCCCTCCCTCCTAAGGACTGGGATTTATAAACACAAAAGCGGCAGCCCATTGTGCTTGTTCTTTTATTAGAGACTGTTTATAAAAGTGAGGAAGTCTGTGGCCTTTGAAAGAGTGTGGATTTCACGTTGGAAGTCTTTATGTCGTTACTCTGTCTGAAATTAGCAGGAGTATTTTTCAGGTTCGTCCTCTTTGATCTGGTTAATACAAGTAGTGGAGCAAGACAGTTTGCAGAGGAAGTGGCTGCAGCATTATGCTCTGTCATTATTTTCTAGTACGGTAGGTTCCTACTGCGTGTAGCTATTTACATTTAAATTCAAATTTATTAAAAGGGAATAAATTAAAAATTCACACTAGCCACTTGGCAATTATTCCATCGCCTCATGTGGCTAGTGGCTACTGTATTCTACAGTGCAGATAGAGAACATTTTCATTACTGTGGAAAGCTCTATTGGATAGGGCTGTTAACATCCTTTTCTTCTTGTCCTTAAGAGAATAGAAAAATAATGGATTTTTTTGCTTGTGCTACCTAAAGTCCTTGGAAAGCAATACACATTTTTAAAAATTTTGTTTTCCATTACAGTTTGTAGACAACATTATTTTGTATTAGTTTCAGGCGTACAGCATAGCAGTTAGACAATCACACACTAAAAGTGACCCCCCGATATTTCAGATACTCACCTGGCACCCTGTGACTGTTTTGTAACTATCAGCTATTACTTCTAATCTCTTCACCTTTTTCACCCAGCCCTCCAACACTCCACCTCTCTGGCAACCATCAGTTTGTTCTCTGTCTGTCTAAGTCTGTTTCTATTTGTTCATTTATTTTATTCTTTAGATTCCACATATAAGTGAAATCATATGGTATTTGTCTTTCTCTGACTGATTTATTTCACTTAACTTAAAACCCTCTAGGCCCATCCATGCTGTCACAAATGGTAAGATTCCTTTTTTTCTTTTTTATGGCTGAGTAATATTTTATTGCATACATGTACCATAACTTTTTAAATCCATCTTCTGTTGATGGACACTTGGGTTACTTCCATATATTAGCTATTGTAAATAATGTTGCAATGCACATAGGGGTACACATATTCATTTGAATTAATCTTTTGGTTGCTTCAGGTATGTACTCAGACGTGGGATCACTAGGTCATAAGGCACACCCACTGTTAATTTT
This sequence comes from Mormoops blainvillei, assembly GCA_004026545.1. Lineage (NCBI taxonomy): Eukaryota > Metazoa > Chordata > Mammalia > Chiroptera > Mormoopidae > Mormoops > Mormoops blainvillei. Next base: position 14,402 of record PVJD01004493.1, read on the forward strand.
CTGAGGAATCTCCCCACTGTTTTCCATAGCGGTTGCACCCATCTGCATTCCCACTGAGAGTGCACTAGCTGAACCAATACATGTTTGCTTAACATTTGCTTGAGGTTGAGTTGATATATTTTATAATCCTGCAACATTATGCTACCAAAATTTAAGAGCTAAGGTAGATTAATATACACATTGGATAATAGGTTGGATTGACATCATAGTTATCTTAAAATTGATTTTGCATAGTGCCTATTATAAGATTCAGTTCACAATCAATATCACTAAGATTTTGATAATTAAATGTAATTATTTAGTGACTCCTAATCTTGCCAGGTCCATTTTTATATAATCTTTTTATGTGTTGTCTTTTTTTATTTCCGTCAGATCCGCTATCCATTTTGTTCCTAATACTACTTCTTTTAAAAAATTTTGTTATTATTTTTTAGACCTTAGGTGTTTCATTTAAGTCATGCAGGGAGGGCTGCACACCTTTTTCAACCTTTGACTCTCCATTACCTCTAGGGGGGCTGCTTAAACTATGCTTCCCGCCGTCCCCACATAAAACTGGTTCTGCGGTCTGGTTCCCACTGGGGATATCACGTTTATGTGCTGACTGAGTGGGCCGTGAGAAGATAATTTGCTTGTCTAATATTTGTGACAACATTCAGTAGTTTTGATTACACTCATAGGCTGTCAAGATAGTTTGGTGAAAAATGCAAATTTCAGACAATTGTGTCCTTTTCTTGACAGAGCATAAGCCCATCTCCAGGTGCCTGGTGCTGGGTGGACAACTGATAGATTTAGTTCCAGAACCAGTTACTGCACATTTCTTTTGTGCCAGGACCTATGCTTGGTACCTAGGGGCACAAAGGTGTATTCAAGACATAGCTTATGCTTTTGAGGGGTTCACATATTAGTAGGGAACGGACCCACATTTTTAAAAAACCCACTGAACATTTCATTTTGTCAAGAAGTTTAGGAACTAAGGGTAGTCCATGGCGAAATTGGTTAAGTGTTAGTGTGTGTGATTTAATGTGATAAAACAGGTTCACAAGATGTAGGGGAAACTGATCTCATTTTTAATACTCCTCTTATCTTTCTCCAGGACAGTGGATATAAAACTTGACTACTTATTAGATTCTCTTGGAGAGCTTTAAAAATACTGATCCTCAGAGCCAGCTCCTTAAGCAGTGGTTCTAAGTGTGGTCCAGAGAAAAACAGCATTGGCATAACCTGGGAACTTGTTATACATGCAGATTCTCAGGCCCTACCCCAGACCTACTGAATCAGCACCTAGGTTTGAGCCCCAACGGTCTGTGTCTTAACATGCCCTTCAGTGAGTCAGAAGCACATGAAATTCCAGAACCACTGCCCTAGAGATTCGGATTTAATTGCTGGGGTATGATCTGAATTTTGGTCTTTTTAAAGGGCTTTCCAGGTGATGCTCAGGTGTGGTGAGATCCGAGAACCACTGTGGCAAGAGAAAAGTTGCTCAGGCCTCTCTCCTAAATTGGAACTGTTCAGGTGGGCGTGGCAACAGAGAGCCGGTTGTTTCAGCTGTCCTGCATGGTGGTCAAATTGTCAGAAAGGGATTTCCACGCTTTTAAAGTGCACGAGGGGAAGAACCCAACCACCCTATACATAGGGTGTGTGGGAGCAAGATTTAAGAAATGACCAAAACCCACTGAGAAATAATTCCTAAGCTGAGGTAGCCCAGTGCTACTCGAATGCTAATATTCTTACAGATCCCCTGAAGACCTTGTGGAATGCAGATTGAGAATCAGTAGGTCTGGGGTGGGGCCTGTGATTCTGCTTTATTTCCAACAAATTCCCAGGTGATGGCGATGCTGCCGGCCAGGTAGCTTTGAGTAGCAAGTTAGAAATTAAGGCAGAGGTCCAACCCCAGACCTGTGGAATCAAGATCTGTGTTTTAATAAGAACCCTATTGCCTTGAGGTACTTTGTACTCTAGACAAAAGAAAACATCCTAATTTCTGGAAGATACAGTCTTGAGATGAGTTTTTGTTGTGCTCGGGTCCGTTTTGCATCCCCTCGGACAGGATGGTGTGTGAGGTGTAGGGATATGACCGGAGTCCTGGAGTTGCGGTCCGATGTGACAGAAACAATTGTTAGGAATTCTATACATATATCTATATGTATAGATATCTATAATATGTATAGATATACATATCTATAATGGATATATATATATCAAATCATCACGTTGTATACTTTAAATATATACACTCATATTTGTCAATTATTCCTCAAAAGTTAAAAGAAACAATTCCTTTGGGTTTGGTATTTATTCTTTAAAAAATTCCCCTTGGGACAAATTCTCTTGGAGGTGTACTAGATAGAAAAAGTAACCGAATGAAGGTAGGTCTTTGATCTAACTGTTTTTGAAACTGCTTTAGAAAATAATGTGATTGGGAGGGAAATTTTTTTAATAGGTAAACTCAGAGAACATTTGCGTGAACTAGAAAATTTAATTTCTTTTATAATAAATGTGCTATATCAAGCTAAGAAGGTGGTATATTTTTTTAATTGAAAATTATTTAAGCTAAATGAAGTGTGAGATTTTACTATCTTGGTACACCACATTAAAATATTAATTCTCTAGTTTTGAAGCAGCAAATAAACAAGCTGCTTGTTTCACATTACATTAAGCATTTTATTAATAATTTGAGGATTTGGGGAGATTTATTTTTAGCTTCTACTGAGAAGAAACACTCATGTCCAATTATTTTAGAGATGAACATCATATATGATTCCCTTTAGTGAATATCACAAATTAAACATCTTAGTTGGAGTGATTCATACATGTTAAGGCTAAAATTCACAGTGAACTTAATGTGTTTTTGTTATGTTTACTTAAAAAAATTCCAACTACATAGCATATGATTATCTAAACCATGGGATTTTTAATGTAACAACTTCATAGAATTTAAAGCTGGAAGAGAGCTTAGATGTTGAATCCAATCCTCTCATTTTATAGATGAAGAGACTGAGAGCCAGAACATTTTCGTGCCTCTTCCAAAATCCCAGAGAGCTGGATTTGAGTGCTGTGGGCTGGAGCCAAGAGAGGCAGGAAGGGCCTTGCATGTCCTGCTAAGGGTTTGCTGGGCCCCTTGGACACGCACGGCCTGTCACCTGCCATGGAGAGCCAGTGCTCTCCCGAGCACAGAAATGAGGCTCTGAAGCATCACTTGTAAAGACCCATGTGGAAAATCACATTTGGAGACTGAGAAAACAACATCTGTTTGGCTTTGGACCCACAAGAATTACAGAAATCACCTCTTCTTTGCCCACCAATTATGATGATTAAATTACTATAAAAATCAAACTTGAAAGGGAGCGCTGTTATGCTATTTCTCAAGATGATGGCAGAATATAGAGCTGCTCCCCCATCTTCCCTCACCATTTAAAAAAAAAAAAAATTCAGAGCAGAGCTAATTTGCTAGTCTTAATCTTAGAATTATTTGCAGCTTGTGACATTCCAAATGTTTGTGCATGTTTAGTAAGCAGACCTATAATGAATCTTACTTATTTGAGTAAGTGCCGTTAGGCCTTGAAAATACAGGGTCCGGCAGAAGTAAGGCTTGCTTGAGTGTGGTTGGTTGTGTAAGTGAGGGCCTCGCATGAGATGGACAGCAATTTGAACATTGCACCGAAAATGTCATATGGTGTGCTTGAGTGTGATATTGTTATGCTACGGAGTTACATGCTTCTGATTTTGTAATAAAAGATTTTATAATGAAAAAAGGGCGTTATTTGTGCCAGACCCTGTATAATGGTTGACTAGGCATAATTTTTGATACCAGATGAAAATTCGAGCTCTCACATATATGTTGGCACAGTTAACTAAAAGCCAATAGGAAAACAAAGTAACATACAATTACAGTTTCATTTTACTACAAGAAAGAAGCAATAAAACATTAAAAAATATTATAACAATAAATCAAGAGGATGAATTATTCAACCTTTATCTAGTTAATGCTCAAGCATTTTAACATAGGAGACAGTTCTCATTGATTTCCTAACTTTGCCGTATGTAAAAATATACAAACACCTAATAAATGTATACATGCCTTCTGATTAGGCTGTTTGACACAAATATTTGCAGGTTGTTGAAGATAAATAGGAATTGTATATTGTGTTAGAACTTCTATGACTTTGTAAAAGAATAGGATTGATATAAATATCCAGTTTTGCCTCCCTGTGGTCAATTTCTCACTTTCTAAAACCTTATGGAAACAATCCAAAATATACAGATATACATACATATTTAACTTTGCTATTGCAAATAAGAATTTGAGAAATGTGGACCTGATTAATGTTAACTGGATTTTATAATATTTTATGCATAAGTGTTCAAAAATGAAGTTTAAATAAATGCAAAGAAAAATACCCATTTAATTTACATTGGCAATAAAAGTGAAATAAAAAATATAGTTTTAATATAAAAATCAGGCAATCTTGTTAATCAGAGAATAAATAGCTCAAAAGAACAGCTGCTTTTTTATGAGCCCAATACTGGTACTCAAAATGCTATAATGTAGCTCAAATGTACAAATGAAACAGTGCATTATAGTACCTAATGATAGCAAGAATAAACATAGGGCTTCATTCTGTTCGCTTTATCCAAAAGTATTTTATTAAAGATGTGATCCTAGTGTCAAGCTAGATAAAGAGGTAAACCGAGGCAAGCTCAAATGACCAGAGTTTATTTGGGAGTAGCAGAGAAATTGCCATTTGGAATTGTGAAATGTAGCAAACTATCGGCATATCCATTGAAGGGTTGGGGTGAGCTCCATTTATGGGCAAGGAGTACAAAGAGAGGGGCGTACAGCCAGAGCCCAAACAGTAAGTTCATTGGCTTGAGGATGGGGAGAGATTCTTGGCTGATGTTCATTGGCCTGGAGATGTTTTTGTTTTTTGTAAGTGACACATTTATGGGAAGCCAGGCTCTCATCTCTTCAGTTCTGTTCTTCTGGAGGGCACATGCGTGAGATTCTCCATTTCCTATCATCCGGTTCCTTTTTTTGATTGAAATTCTTTTAGGCCATTTATCAAGCTCTCTGTCCCAATTATAGACTCATAGGACTAGAGGATATGTGAAAATCCAGTTAATGACCAGCATGTGGAAAATGCTCAGCTTCACAAGTAAACAAAGAAATTAGCATTTAACCAAGCTATTGTTTTCTCCCTATTAAATTGCTTCTCTTAACCACCCCCTGCACACGCTCATTTGGGACTAGTAGATAGATTTTTGTATACTTATACTGTGGAATACTATATAGTTATTAAAATGCACATTGTGGAAAAGTCACTTGATGGAAACATTTTCATGAGATACTATTACATGGGAAAAAACAAGCTATAAGACCTTAACTGCTGGGTGATTCTTATTCTGATAAAAAACATGTACACAATTATAGAAATGAAAGGTTGGAAATATATATACCAAAGTGTGTACAGTGATTATCTCTCGGCAGTATATTTATGTATGATTTTCTTCATTGAGATTTTTTCATAGTTCCCAAATTTATGAGATGCTTGTCAAATTACATAATTAGGAAGCATACAAATTTTTAAAACTTTATCTTTTGCAGTGTCCTGTTCTAGGTTACAAAGCTATGAGTTGTTGATCTCATCCTAAAAGATAACCCAGGAAAGTTTAACATTCCTCTTAGGGTGAAGCTCTAATCTCCCTGCCCTTCTTCATGCTGGAACACAATTCTGAATCCACCCATTGACTTTCTTATCTTCAATCTTTTTGGCTTCCCTTCTCTAACCTCTTGCTCGTTCCTTCTTCTCTTCTGGTTCTCCTCCGACAACATCCCAGGAAAACTTACTTCCCTCTACTGAACAAGGAGGCCAGCAGGACAACCCTCTATTTCCTCCAATGTCAATGCAGATGCCAGAGAAATGGGCTTCCACCTGGGAATTCTCTCCATAGCTTACTGGAGCTGCCCCAGCAGTTTTGAGAAGGAGTGTGTACTTAAAAGCTGTTGTCTTCCCTTCGGGCTTTCCTGGTGTGACACAGTAGATGGTAACCACAGGAAGAAACTGGCTGACACTTTGCTGCCTCTAGAAGTGACTTGAGTTGATGATGACTCATCCATTCGTATCTCCCAGAAACAATGCTTTCCCATCCTTTCCTGGCTTCCTCAGTGTCAGCCTTTCATGGTGAATAGCACCTGTCTTCTTGTCATTTTAAAACTTTATGTTTCATTTTAATTGGCTTTTTTACGATGATATTATGATTTATAAGAAGAAATACATACTTGGACTTTTGTCCATTTCTTGGTTTTTGCCCCACATCCTAAAACTCTTGGAATTTCCTAGGTGATATGTGAGATAAAGGTGCCTTTTGTTGTATAGATGAGGCAGCTTTTGGAAAGTCCCCAGGTCCCCTAAGAATGGAAGCTGCCAACCGCTTGATTAGAAAGTTGGAACTTTTAGTTCTACTCCCCAGCCTCTAAGGAGGCAAGAGGGACTTGGATTGAGTTCAAGCACCAATGGCCAGTGATCGAATTAAGGCCTAAGGAATGAAACCTCCATAGAAAGCTCAAATGCATGAGGTTCAGATAGGCCCTGGACTGAGGAACACATGACTGTTTGGGGAGGATGGTTCGCTCAGAGAGCATGGAAGCTCAGCCCGCTTTACCCAGAAGCATCTCTCCCATCTGGCCATTCCTGAGTTATATCCTTTTATAATAAACTGGTAATGTCATAAATAAACTGTTTCTTTGAGTTCTGTGAGATGCTCGAGCAAATTAACTGAACTCAAGAAGGGGGCCATTGCACCCTTTCATTTGTTAGCCAGTAGGTCAGAAGCACAGGTAACAACCTGAACTTGCAATTGGCATCTGAATGGGGCAGGGCAACCTTGTAAGACTGAACCCTTAACCTGTGGAATCTGATACTGTGTCCAGGTGGACAATATCAGAAGTGAGTTGAGCTGTAGGACACCCAGTTGGTGTTGGAGAACTGCCCGCAGGAAAACCATCACCATGCATTGGAATTGGGTGCAGTATCATTATTCATTCATTCATTCATTCATTCATTCATACTGCGTTGGTTGATTGATGAAGTAATATATTGCCTTGTCAACTAATTTAAATGATACAGAAATATATAAAGTTTCCCCAGAGGTCAAGACTAATGGTATGTGAGAATCCATCTGGATATTTGTCTACACATCTAAAACCTTGTGGGTGTGTGTGTGCACCTGAACGTGTATAAATGGGCACACGTACAATGAAATAAAATGGGACCATTCTTTTGTACAACTTGATTTTATTTAGTCATTTGGGTGCTGATAGCAATTTAGATTAATTGCGGTTTTTCATTAGTACAAGTGCCTGGGTGAATGTCCCTGTGTGGTATTTTTGTGCCACCTGTTTGAGAAAGCCAGACTCTTTCCTCAGCTCTGGCTGCAGCCAGCCAAAGTGTCACTAATTGTAACAGTTGCTGTTTATGTCCACAGTCAGCAGAAACAAACCAACTGTTCAATATAATAGTTACCACTTAGCGGTGCTCTCTGAGGGCACACTGCGTTATTCTTTTATATGTCCCCATTTTGCCGAGAAGGACACTGAAATTTGGAAGGGAGGTGGGCTTATAGCCATCGAACGGACCATCAAACGACTGGAGTGTTTGAGTTTAAACTTTGCCAGTTTCCCACTCCACCGCCTTGGCTCCCTCCTGAAGTGATAGCCTGAGCAAGTTGCTGTCGCCCAGGGCAAACTCCCAAAGCAAAGGTCTTTGCTGCTCACAACGACACAAGTTTCCAAGAGGGGCATGAAAAAAGTCAGCATCGGTACCTGCAGATATAATTTTACAGTCACCAAAAAGGATTCATGAACATATGTGAGATGTGAGAATGATGATTGAAATTGGCATCTAATAGGTGGCAAATTTGGGCGTGTTTGCTTTCACATTATAGGTGTGGCTCCAGCAGCTTTTGTGCATTCAGATAAGGGCCACCCGGGAGCTTTTTGTTTGCTATTAAACCTGCAGCAGTGTTCTGTGAGATGTTAACTCTTTGCAGATGAAGAGGTGGATGTCCGATACCCTTGCTGCTCCAACAGAGCCCCTCGGCCGCACCGGACTTTTCGCACTCAGCCACCATAGGACAGAACTTCAGAGTTCTTCTCGACTTGGCACAAGAGATCAGTTAGACTTGGCTGTGAGCTGAAACCTGTCATCTCAAGATTGCTAACATTTTTTTCAAAATGTATTTGTTGAGCACTGTGTGCTTGGCACCATGTTGGGTCCCAAGGGCTCAGCTGTGAATGATACAAAGTTGGTGTCTGATCTTATGAAGTTGACTGAGTGGGGAGGAAGACAGATGCCGATTAACATCTAGTTCCAAATACATTGACTAATATGCAAAGAAAAGCAGGAGGCCTCAGGAGCACGTGACAGAGGCAGTTAACTTGGTCTTGGGCGCCTTTTTCTTAAATTGAACCCTAAATGATGAGTGGCAGTTGGCAGGTGAACAGGAAGGCACCCGAGGCTGGCTGCTGCTGGAATAGGGGACAGCCCTGCAGTGGCGTTCAGGTAATTCAAGGCACAGAGAAGCCTGGCGTGAATGGGCATCCTGCAGGGGAAAGGTAAGAGGTGAGTCTACGTAGGCACAAATCCAGGGCAGACCAGGCAGGCCTCAGAGATCTTGGGGTGGGGGGGGGTCTCTTTCCTAAGGATATGGAAAACCTTGGGTTTTAATTAGGTAACTTAAACAGATTTGCCTTTTTAAAAACACGAGACTGAAGTGTAGGGTGGAGACTTTACATGGCTTTGTTCCTTCTCACTTTGCACTATTTGGAGGAAAATTTCAATTCCTGAGTGCCTGTTAGGTAGAGTGTAATATGTAAGCTGGTCCAGGGCTTACGAATAACACTAGCAAGCAGCTCGATCGCACTTAAGTGGTGCCGGGCTCCACAAATCCTTTTTTTGTGCTTTACAAATATTGAACTCATTAGGAGTTACTTCCTTTGACTTAAGTATCACTGCTATCCCCATTTCATGGAGGAGACTGTGGTGCAGAAGTAACTTGTCCAAACTCGCCGGTGGTGGAGTGGGACTCCACCCCAGGCAGCCTGGCCCCAGTGCTCGTGTGCTAGTGATGAAGTGCCTGGTCCCTCCTCTCTAAGAGCTCACAAAGAGGTCTGTTCCTTGCCGGCTCCCAGCACAGCCCCTTGGGTCCAGCTGCACCAGCTTCTGGGCCAGATCGCTCCTGACCGTGGCAGATCATTTCGGGACCTGAATTTTCATCCAGGCATAAGACCTATCATCAGCCTTCTAGCTTCTGTACTTAGTTGAGACTTTTTCTGTTTACCTCTTGTGGTGGTTAATTTTATGTGTTTACTTGAGCTGGCCACTAGATATTTGGCCAAACATTATTCCATTTGTTTCTTTGAGGGTGTTTTTAGGTGATATTAGCATTTAAATTGGTGGACTTTGAGTAAAGCCAGTTATCCTCTATAACTGCATGGGTGGGCCTCATCTGATCAGTCGAAGGCCTAAATGAAAACAACAACAGAAATAGAACTCTGAGCAAGGGAGAACTCTATAGCGGACTGCCTTTGGACACAAATGGGAATATAGGCTCTCCTGGGTCTCCAACCTGCCTGCCTACCCTGCAGATTTTGAACTTGCCAGCTCCCATAATTCCCTGTAATAAATCTCTCTCTCTGCGTGTATGTGTGTACTTACACACACACACACACACACACACACAAACACACACATGCTATTGGTTTTGTTTCTCTGGAGGACACTGACTAACACATCCCCGTGTCCCCAGTGTTTGGCGTCGCGCACGTACTGAATGAGTCTGAGCGGCGTTGACAAGCCCGAGCACCCGCCCGTGGAGCCCCAGCCCCGGGCCCTCCTCTTTTCTCCTGATTGCCCCCCACAAGCCCAGCTGGCTTGCCTGCCTTTCTGGCGGGTGCTCCTGATTCACACCTACGTTCCTCTGCTGGGGTAGAGGCTTGTCCTTGACCCAGGCCTCTTGGCTGACAACCCGCATAACCCTCACCAGCTTCCCCGGTTGGGGGCCTGGCTGGTGTTGCCCTGGCACTCATTCCTGAGCTGCCTGATTTGATGCTGCCAATGCCAGGAGAGCCCACTGACCAGCCTTTCTGACCGAGGTTGGCCCCTCTTGAAACTGACTCCCCCAGCAAGGAAGAGCTCAGATGTCCGTCAGAGCCATTGCAACTCACATTGGGATTTCCCGAAATCACCATTTCCAGAGCCAGCCCCATCCTTGGTAATAGCTTCTCGCTCCACATGGCCTTTTTGGTCCTGTCTCCCTCCTTTTCCTTTCTGGTTTCTCATTTTGCAGTGAGAGCATGCCTGACATGAGGCCATCAAAGGCCGGACATACATGTGCCTAACCGCAATGGGGGAAAGCAGTGAGGACGGTACCAAAGGCTCAAACGAAGGGCTGGGGCTGCCCGGAGGATGGAGGAAGACTTCATGGAGGCAGCTGAATTGCGCTGGGCTTGGACACTGAGTCAGATTTCAGCTGGAGGGTGGTCGCAGATGCCGCAACATGCCCCATGAGCTCAAAGGCAGCAAAGGCTGCAGAGACTGGACGAGGAGGGTGGTCCTGGGGGCTGGGGAAAGAATGGAAGGGGAGTGTGCTGGGTAAGGCTGGAGACAATGGGAGAGAATCATTTAACGCAAAATTTCCCTCCAAATAAGACAGAAAGTGTTCTTTTTTCCTTCGATGGCTTCACTTCTGCAAAACGATCACAGTGAGGTACCTTGTCTGGGAGTTTATAACACAAGGATTAGAAAGCAATGTTTTTACACTGTTTTGATGGCTGCTTGGTGTAGGGTCTCTGGCTTGGGAGAACCAGATTCCAGTCCTGGCGGAGCCACTAAAGAGCTGCAAGAGCCCTGGGGGAGTCTCAGATCCCTTGTCTGGGAAACAGTGCTGGGTGGAGTGACCTGGATCTGGTCTGACATTCTTTTCAGATAGGAAACTTTGAGTTTGATATAAACCTCACTTTCAGGAGTAATTACAAGAATAGTGTTATCATATATATACAACTGACCTTGGAACAACACAGGAGTTAGGGGCACTGACCCCCATGCAGTTGAACAAACATCCAGATAAAACCAAATTCCCCACTTGTCCCTCACTGTCTGCAGGGGTTGGTTCTAGGACCCCCATGGACACAAAAGCCAGAGGGTGCACAAAATCCCTTACGGAAGGTGGTGTTGGACAATGCGTATTGTTGGCCCTCTGTGTCCATGCTTCCCAACCTCATGTGGAAAACACTGTTTTTGATCCATGGTTGGCTGAACCTGCAGATGAAAACTCAGGGACATGGAGGGCAGACTGTATATTTACTGAAAAACATGTGTAAGTGGACCTGTATAGTTCAAACCTGTGTTGATCAAGGGTCAATTGTGTATATATATGTGTGTGTATGTGTGTATATATGTATATATGTGTATATATATTTATATAAGGGTTTTTAATAAAATTTTGGACACACTCAAAAGTATGTTTACCCACATTGTTAAGATCTTACCTCATTTGCTTCATATTTTCCTTTTTCCCTCCTTTCTTTTTGTTTGAATTATTTAAAAATGCTAACATAACATCATTTTACCTCTACATGTCAATATATGGACATTTACAGAAAAAAGAATTGCAAAGTCATTACATTAATGAAAAGTAGTTTGTATCATCTAATATTCAGACCATAATAGCATTTCCGAACTGTCTCAAAAATATCTGTTTACTGTTTTGATTGCATCAGGATTCACAAGTGGCATTTAATCTTTTTTAAAGAACAGATACTGTTTGCAGACACACAGTATCCTTGTGGGGGGGTGGGGCTCAGCAGCATTTGAGGAGACAATGAAAATGGCATTGTGACCAGCTACCCCTCAGTTGTGTTCCCACTGGAGGCAGAGAAGTGCTGTTTCTCTCTCTCTCTCTCTCTCTCTCTCTCTCTCTCTCTCTCTCTCTGTTATTTTCCCATGGACTCTTGGACTCCTTAGGACCTGTTTACAAAGGAATATGCAGAGATTAGCTGTGGCCTCGTCACTGACACCAATGGGCACTAAACAGTTAAGGGGGTCAAATATATGGTGACAGGAGACTTGACTTGGGGTGGTGAACACACAATACAATATAGAGATGGTGTATTATAGAATTGTTCACTTAGACCTATATAATTTTTTTAACCAATGTCACCCCTATAAATTTAATGTAAAAATGAGTTAAATGAAAAAAAAATCCTCATGAAAAGCTAAACACATTTTGCAGAGATCACCCCTTAGGTTAAAACAAACGAACAAACAATTGAAAAACCTTGTGTGGTGCTTTTGAAAACATGTCTTGTCCTGACTCGTACAGCTCAGTTGGTTGGGCATTGTCCTGCAAAGCAAAAGGTCGCTCATTCAATTCTGGGTCAGGGCACATGTCTGGGTTGTGAGTTCGGTCCCTGGTTGGGGTACATTCGAGACACAGCTGATTGATTTTTCTCTCTCACATCGATGTTTCTCTTCCTCTCTCTCTCACTCCCTCCCTGTCTGTCTAAAAAAAAACAATCTTCAAAAGAACCCCCATATTTTTGTCATTCCTTTGTCACTCTTTCTAGTTCTCCTCTTAAAAAAAAAAATTTAGACACTTACAATGTTCTTTAAAATCTACCCCAGGAATTTGGGTGGCCACTGATATGCTTGCTCTCTTTCTTCAGTTTTCCTCTATTTTCCACTGACTAGGAGTGGGTTCCACATTAGGGCACATTTTCCCCAGGAAACAGGAAGTCAGGAGTCCCGGGTGCAGGTCTGGCTCTGCCGATGTCTGGCCTGCTATTCTTGGGCGACTTATTCCACTTCTCTGGACTTCGGTTGCTTGCAATTAAAGACCCTGACTAAAACAGCCAGCGCACAGACTAATCGACCAGAACCTGCCCCTCCGCAGTCCTCCAGTGACAGGCACTGTCTCTGCAGTCCTCATTCTCTCTCGTCAGTGACAATTCCCTTGCTCATGTGGGCCCTCCCCACGGGCCCTGCGTGCTTCCCGTAGCGCTCCTGCCGCTACCGCTGTCCTTCCACCTTCTTCAAAGTCAGCCCTTGATGGAAGGGACCTGTACTCTGTACTCCTTTGTTCCTCTGCTTCAAGTAGAGACCCTCTTCTGAGCTGGAAAAGATCTAATTAGTGACGATGGAACTGGCTATTCCCAACCTTACGTGGCCTGCCTTTGGGGGTCATTTTAATTTCAGTGGATGGATGAAAATATTTAGCTAATTGATACAAGAGTAGAGTTTGAGTTACCCGGGTCCAGCTGGCTCATAAGGGCCTCCTGGCTGCCCTTATCTCGCAACCCAAAGGTAGCCTCTTACTTTGCTCATGGAGGGTGGATTTGAGGGCCGCCAATTGGAAGCATCTTTGGGAAAGAATAAAATCTCCACTGTCAAGATTTCAGAGTGGTGGGGGACAGAGTGGTAGAGAGCCACAGGAAATGGTGGGCATGGGCTGTAAGGCTGCTGTGACAAGACCTGTGTAGCCAGGGGACAGCACGGTGGCTTGGGGGACCACAGCACCCAGAAAGTCTCTGGCGTGGGAAGGAAGAGGGGCGGTGAAGAGAAAGAACCTGGGTGCTGAAGCTCGGGTTTGAATACCAGTTCACACATTTACTGGTTCTCTGAATGCGGACACGTCACTCAACCACTATGAGCCTGAGTTTTCATCTGTCAAAACGCTGATGGTTATACTACCTACCTTACGAGATTCTTGTGGAGATTAGACGAGATAACCCATGGGGAAGTATCTGGTCCAAGGTAGGCCTGGGGCCACATCTCCAGAGATTCTGGGTGGCCAGGTGTTGGCATTTTTTTAAAGCTCCTCAGGAAATTTGAATGTCAGAGCTTATAACAGCTGCGATAATATATTTTAGTTCCTTTACATAATTCATAGTGTTGCCCAGGGGTCAGGCATGAGTGTTGGTAAGCTGCTGGTTTCTCATTTCCAAAAAGGAAATAATGCAGGCCAAAGAACCTCATTAGACCCGTGGAATTACAGGGTCGAATGGCTATCCACTGCAATCACTCATCTGTTGGTTGAATCCTCTTTGTATTATTATTCTTGCCAAGTGGTAGTTTAGGCCAGTGTTTCTCCAGCTTCCGTAGGCCTCGGAATCCCATGGACGGCTTGGTAAGCCCCACACTGCTAAGCCTCAGCCTCAGAATCTCTGGGGTGGGGACTGAGACTTTTGATTTCTAACACGTCCTTAGGTGACGGTGACGTGGTTAGTCTGGTGGGCCACACTGAGAGAACCACTGATCTAGGTGATGTTCAGCAAAAACCTTCTTACCTTATGAGACTGTTCACTCATCTCCTGACAGTCTTTAGCACTGACACGCTTAATCTGCTGGAAAGTTCTGATATTAATCTGAGCTCTGTCTCCCTACCCCTTTAACCCATAGACTCTTTGTCCTGTCTCTTTGACAGTAGGCTTAAAAAGAATTTAGCCAAGCCTCAGCAAAAAACACTTTTGTCAGCTTTGGTTGGTAATTTTCTATTCTAAGGGTAAAAGAGAAGCTCACTGTATTGATACTTTGTAAGTATGGTAAAAACCTTAAACCATTTTAACGGGGAACATCTGATCTGTTCCTGGGATTACCACTTCAGTTGAACAGATGTATTCTGAGTGCCCAGTATGTTTAAGGAATGGGAGACACTATGTGAACAGCCACTTCAGGAATTCCTGCGGAAGGCTGCACCAGCCAGTCCCAGCTCGAGGGATGTGGATGTTCAGTGATGGACAGCTCGGTGCTCCACCCTGGTTCCACCACAGCCTTGTGGACTATGACCATTCTAGCAATGAAATGCATATTTTGGCACACACACAACTTGCTTGACAAATAAAAATTTAATAGACATATATCTGAAAGTTTCTAGCACTTCAGGGAGATTTTGAGATTTATTCTAGCATACCATACAATGAGTTTTATTGGGAACTGCAAAAATATATAATTTTAATAGGAATTGGTAAGCACAAAACTTTGACACCACTGAAAAAATATTGACCATGCCAAAGCAACCCCCATAAAAGTTTGCAGAATGTTTCAGAAAAGAATTATTAGGGGCTGATTTTTTAGTGGAGCTTCAGCCAAAGCCTCATTTTTAAGGAAATATAGCTATGTTTCTAAGGACAGAGCAGGTATTTGCTGCCTTTGAAGAGAGGCTAATCTGCTAATTTTTGTAGCTATGTGAGGAAAGTTCATGATAGTGTTTGGGGCATATTTGGTGGAAAATACTAATTAATAATTAGAAGCACAGCAGAGTGTCTTATTAACAACCGGTCTTATTAAATCAGACATGTTTTAGGAAAACACGTCCAGGTGAAATGACAGTGCTCTTTTGCATTCAAGAGTTGGAAATTTCAGTATTAGGGAACTGGGTGTTTTTCCCTTGGAGACGGTGCCGTCCTCATTATCCGTCCTCACCACTTGGCCCAAGCTAAAATGCCCGATCTCTTGCTGTCAACTGTGCGGTGTGAATCTTGGTCCAACTAGGTATAGAGCTTTCCAGCACCACTCCTTTGTGACCTTGATGTCTCTGACCTTCATTTTCCTTGTCCATGGAAAACTGGAGAGCCCTACCTGCCCCACTGATTGGTAGGAGAACAATGGGATGCTCTGTATGACAGAGTCAGCACACCCAGCCTGGAGACCAACACAGGTCTCTGTAATAGCTCATACAGTTTGGGGTAAGGATCGGTGAACAGTGACAGCCTTACCCCAAGGAAAAGAAACCCAGATGGTCACTTCCTGAAGGGGACCGTTGCCCCAGGTCCCTGGGAGCCTGCAGTGGTTCTTCCCGAACGGCGTGCCCTGGTCATGGGTACTCAATCAGATCTTAAGAAGTACGCTGTGAGCGAAAGGCTCTACTGTCAATGACGCTAGCAAATGCTGTGAACAGGCACAATTGCATATTAAGGGCTGTGAAGGGCCCCACTAAAGAAACCTGCTCAACTTTGTTTAAGGAAGTATTTTCTAAGCTCATTCAAGAGACAGGAAGGTAGTTCCTGTGGGACAACGGTACCCCTCAGGGCCCAGTTAGGGAGCTGCGGATTCTAAGTTCTTAAATCAGCAGGACAGACTTTGTCCTTGGCGCCTAGTGTAGTCCCAGCCCATAGCAGGTATGGAACATACCACTGGCTGTGTGTCTATTTCCAGCCAAAGCAACGGCTTCCTGGGGGCACAATTTCTTTGCATTGTCACCAAAAACAGGGAATGCAGCACAAACCTTTTCCCCAGAAACCTCTGTTCCTGCTATGTGGCCAGGTTAGTGAACGTCACCGAACACACCTTGGACCTGCCAGCACTCTGACTGATCTTTCCAGAGAAGTCACAGCGAGGGCTGCTTGGCCCAGTCGTCCAAAGCAGAGGTGGCTGCCTGTTGTTCATCACTCCCCTGGGTCAGACCTGAGCGGTGGCCAGGTGCCAAGCAGCCTGAGAAAGAACGTGCTTCCAGCTTCTCTGCAGAGAACCCGCCTGCCCCAGGCAGGCGAGAGACACTGAATAAAGGGTTCTGTTCTCCAACACCAGGTTTCATCATTGCCAGGTTCGCACAGGTTGTGTTTTTGCTCTGCTTTTCCTTGCAGCACCAATCCTCTTTCCTCTCAGAAAGGAAGCTTTTGTGTTCGGCCTCGTCCTGAGGCTCCGAGGCTTTGGTAAACTTCCTGGCTGCACCGGCTCCTGGTTCACCTTCTTGTGCGGACTTGCCGTGACATGGTGAGGGCACATCCATTCCCGAGTTTTCCCTCCCTGGGCTCTGCACATTGCCTGCCTACACTTCTTCCAACGTGCTTCCTTCTGCGGAGACACGAGTGCTGCAGAGACAGGCTCTGTGACATGGAGGGCTGGCTAATTGGCAGGCTGCCCCGAAAGATAATCTGGAAGCGATCAGTGGAGGAAAAAGATAACACAGCTGTGATTTTCAAGGAGACAGGTCCCGGTTTTTCTACCTGCCAACCATGTTTCCTCTGAGGAGTTTTTTCCGCAAGTTGCTATAAAAGAGACCTTTTAATCTTGTTTCAAAAGCCTGGAGACCCAAGTCTTTCCAGATCTTGGGAAGAAAGCAGGCCAGGAAAACGTGCGTCGCCGAGGAGCCCGGGGGTTTACAAGGAAATGTAGTGGAGGGCAGGCAGTCAGGCGGGATGCCATTGCGATTCTGTAGCTCAGCTTTGCATGTGCTTGAGAGGACTTGGTGCACTTGGCTTCCAAGTGCTTTCACCCACAAGTATGATATGGTTTGCGGGTGGGGGTGGAGGGTGTTTCAGAGGTTGACGAACATAAATCTGTCAGTGGGTGATTTTCAGACATCTGCCTGGAGCAATTGCAGACAAACACGGGAGTTACTGGAGCCACGATGTGCCTGACGACGCCTGGGAAAACCGGGGCCAGAGAGATCGTCTGGGAGACTGCTGGGCTGGGAAAAAAGGCCGTGTCAGTAATAAACAGTTTATCATTTAACTTTGGATGTAAAAAGACAGAAAAAAAGAAAGAGAAAAATCAATCAGGATCGGGAGCTTGGGAGTTAAACGCTGTTTTTGTTTGGAGGCAATGAATGCTATAGAAACACGCAGCTAGATCCTGGCAGTGTCTGCATACATCAGGCATCCAGGGTCGCTCCTACCATCGGGGCTGGCTTTAGCTTAGTGACATGGCCTAGGAAGTCCCCAGGAGGTGGTTTCAGAGGTTTACTCAACTGGGCTGTTTCATCTTTCTTCGTATTTAACTGGCAGAGTTACTTACTATTTTTATAACGCATTTCTGCTGCTCTGTAGAGCACAGTCGATTCAACAGCTGTTACTGTGGTTACATTTAAAAATACCTTTTTAAATTACTTGTTGATTCAGCGTGTAAAACGCATGTGGTAGAAGGAAGCAGGGTACCTGGGGCTTCTCCAAGACTCAGTATCCCAACCTTCAAAAAGGAGATACTAATGCTTGTCCCACAGAGTTGTCGGAAGAGATGGCCCCCCAGGAGGGCCAAAAATAAACACGACATGGCCTCTCATAAAAGGTCAGCTTTTCATTCTGAAGATAAGTCATGACTTAAGAGGCTGGCATACTTGTGAAACTGACATCCACGTAGGTATTAGGTAAAAACAAAAGGAGACCCCGTGTTTTATGAGATTCATTCCATCTCCCCCCCGATAGTAATTATCTGATGATTCTTTGCTTCCTGCTGCCCGTGCTTCTGCTTCAGTTTCTCCCTGGAGTAAAATGGCATCTCACGCAAAAGGTTGAGAAATGCCGTGAACCCCTGTACAGGTTACCCAATGAGATTGCCCTATGAGAATGGAAAACAGAAAGATCCCCACCAGCGTGAAACCAGAGTGGGCACAGCAGTGACTGCCTTTCCATCGGAGACAGATTTCTGGCTGCTGTTTTTCCACGTGTCAAAGAGCAAACAGCTCGCTTCTCCCTGATCCTACCTGGGGCATCCCATAAACTACAAATTTCAAAACACCAAACTTCCAACTTCAAAAGCTACCGTGGGTGGGCCAAGGGGAGAGGCATCGTCCTAATATCTTTGACTTCCTGCATCTCTGAATTCCTGGAGCACCAATAGCTGATGCTGTGTTGTGTGCATTAGGAGGCAGAAGAACACAGGAGCTAGAAGCGTTGACTGTGTGCTTATTCAGACAGACATAGTTTGACGCTCTGCTTCACAATCCATAATTATGTGACATGGGACATGTTAGTTTAGTTTTCTGACTCCTAGTTTCCTTATCTTCCTCATTCATTGTCTTATTTACATAGAATACCTTTACTCACGCCTTGGAGTAATTTTACCCCTCAGTTGGTAAGTGGCAGGACAGCCTCGGGTCAAAGAGTGAAGGTGTGTTATCCCGGGGTAGTTTCGGAATTGATGGAGGTCGAAGTAATCGACCCCTCCACCTCACCCTTCCTCAGTGTCCAACCCACCCTACTCAGGGGTGCCTCATGATTTGCCTGTGAAGTCCGGGGTCAGCACCATAGAGAAGGGCATGGTCGCCCCTAGAAGCTGCCTCTATAGTTATGACTTACACAGTCTCTTTCAAATGTTATCCCATGTCTTTGGAGACAGTGTTAATTGATAAAAGTTGCCGGGTGGCCAGGGCCTGGTAAAGTAGCTACATTTTAAAAATATTTATTCTGATGAAAATGATTCCTCTTTTTAAGTCTTTTGACTACAAATTGGTTTTTTCTTTAATGTAATCTCCATGTAACACCAACTCCAGGTAAGCAGCACAGATTAGGAGGGCTGTAGATGTCTGATGGGAAACTGATTCCCTTTTCCAAGAGGAGAAAAATCCGTAACAGGGAATCCAGAGACATTTGACAGCAGAGGATCCTGTCCAGGGAAGCTGGTGGCGAAAGCCAGTAATTTGAAAAGAAACTCATACAGGCACCTTGGCCATGTGGGAAGCTAGCCCGTGGACTTCTTGTCAGGCTTGCCTTCCCCTCTGAACTGTAGCTAGGATCTTGCTCTGAGTCCTAATGGCCTGTTTTGCATAAAGAGTCTGTTGTGTAAATACCTATTTCAGAATTTAGGAAATGTGGTGAAGATTTTTTTTTTTTTTAATTAAGGTTTCAGGCCAACTTGGAGGCCCAGATCCTCAGCCAAGATAATTATTGGTGAGTGAAAAAATTATGCTTGCCTATGCTTGTTGTCTCTATAAGTGCAGATAACATTTTAAATATCAGAACTCTCACTTCAGACTATAGACTCAAGATTATTCAACACTTCCATTAGCCGTGGGTTCATAGATCAGAAGACAATCCTTAAGTTAAGCAATAAAATAACTAAATAAATTCTGTGGGCGGAAAGGTAAACATAAGTACAGTTGTTTCTCCCTTTCCGTGTTTTGCTTTCTGAGGTTTCATTTACCTGCAATCAACCGTGGTCTGAATATATTAAGTGGCAAATTCCAGAAAGAAACAACTCCTAAGTTTTAAATTTTGCACCGTCCTGAGGAGCATGCTGAAATCTCGCGCTATCTCGTGCCGTCTGTCTCGTACGTGAATTTTCCCTTCGTCCAGCGTCCCCGCGCTGTAGATGCTCCGGACCCGCAGTCACGGAGCAGCGTCTGGGCGCTCAGACCCACTGTGGCGGTTTCGCAGTGCTGGTGTTCAAGTCAGTCTTATTTTACTTAGTAATGGCCCCAAAACGCAGGAGGAGTGATGTTGGCAGTTTGGATGTGCCAAAGAGAAGCCAAGAAGTGCTTCCTTTGGGTGAAAAGGTGAGAGCTCTCGATTTAATAAGGAAAGAAAAAAAGTGTATGCTGAGGTTGCCGAGATCTGTGGTAAGAACAAATCTTCCCTTGAAACTGTGAGATTGTGGTAGTTTTGCTCTCATACCTCACTCTCCAAAGGTCATGGCCACAGAGTGTGACAAATGCTTAGTTAACATGGAAGAGGCATTGAAACAGTGGATGGAAAACACTGTTTTATGAATGAGCAGAAAACTCGTTCCTATTGACGGCAACGTGTTGCACTGGAAAGCCCTGAGCCTTATATGAAGACTTCGGCAAGGGACCGCTTGAAACGTGTGACACCTGGCTGTTCACTGCCAGTAAGGGATGGTCACGCAGGTTGAAAAATAGGCTTGGCGTTGTATCATTTCACGTCATCACAAGAAGAAGGGTGATTCCAACCCAATAAGGCATTTTGAGAGAGACCCCATTCACCTAACTTTTGTCATAGTAAATTATTATAATCATTTTATTTTATTATTAGTTATTGTTGTTAATCCCTTACTGTGCTTAATTTATAAATTAAACGTTGTCATAGGTATGTATGTCTAAGGAAAAAAACATAGTATACTGTATAAGGTTTGGTATTATCTGCCAGTTTAGGCAACTGCTGGGGGTCTTAGAACATATCCCTTGCAGATAAGGGGGGACTACAGTAAAGTGAACTCATATTCTGAAAGTTCTACGTAAAATTACTATCTACCATGATTAATAAAGATTCAGGTACAAGTATATATAATTGATATATAATACAGAAAGGTAAAATGGCAAAGTTGTGGAGAATTATAGACTCCGGAGTGAGACTACCTGGGTACAAATCCTGGCACTGTCACTTACCACTTGGGTGACCCAGGGCAAATCGCTTAACCTCTCTGGGCCTCACTCTCCCATCTGTAAAATAGAGCACCCGTAGTACTTGTTTCAAAGAATTGTTGACGGGATAAAATTAGTTTAAATATATCACTTGGAACGCTGCCTGATAGGAAGTGCTAAAGAAGCAGCCACTTTTTAATAAAAACATTCTTTTGGTCCTCCTTCTTTTCTTTTCCCTTATCCCTTTCTTCCCCCTTTTCATGATTATTGCCATCAATATTATACATACTAAATAGCCAGGGCTGGATACATAATTTGTAAGCACAGGACAAAATGAAATTGCAAAGTCTCTTGGGCAAAAATCAAGAAAGAAACTTTTCCTTTCTTTTGTGGCATCCCTCTCTAAACCTACCATGGTTTTAAAAAAAGTTTTCCTATCTAATGACACACATCCTTTCAAACGCAAGAATATTCCCATGGCAAGTGTAGACCCTCACAGATGCCTAATAACCCTCCCTATAATTTGGTGCACTGTAGTAAAATTAACAGATTTTTAAAAATTCAGGACCGCTTAGTAGGAATACATTTTTTTCCGAGTATTTTACCTTATGTCTTCCTCCTTTTAAATGATTCATCTTACACTTTGGAAGGAGTGGGAAAATATGGGAAAAGGAGAGTCCGCTTAGCAAACTGAGATCCGCTTTCAAAATGAATTTGTCTTGCAATTAAAGTTGGCCTCACAGTTCTTCAACCATCTCACCTCCAAAGACCTGTTCTTCACCTCCTGTGGCTCTCCACTCCCAAGACCACATCCTTGACTCTCTCCTTCCCTCTTTCACTCACGAGCAGTTTATTGACCTTGTTGAGTTCTCCAAATCATTGACTCATCACTTCCAATCACTACCCTCTGCGCCCTCACTTCCCTCCATATTCCGCTAAAGTGACATGTTTGACTGCTGTGGACTTTATTAACGCCCTGCCTTCTTGCCTAGTCATCCCTACTGCATTTGACTGGCAGAGCCCCAACCCTTGTTCAAACCGTAACGACCGACTCTGTGCTGGCACTGGGCTGGAGAAAAATTCACGGCTAAGTTGACTGTTCCTCCTTTAAGCTCTTGGTCGCAAATCTCAAATGGACATTCCACACAGCAGCAATCATATTCACTTCAACAGTACCATTTTACATCTTCTGCTTCTCCATCGCTACTCTTGACTGGTATCCCTATCTTATCTGTCATTAGGAAGATAGAAGCAGCCAGATAGTAAATCTTCTATTCTTTTCCCCACTTGTTAATCTCCCGATACCCTTCCCCTGCCCTCCTTATCATAATGTGTTTTTGCTCCACCCTGTCGGAATCCTATTTGTCCTTTGTGTCTGTCCCCTTTGTCTTCAGTTCATTGACTTTTGTGAATACCTCCTCTCCTGCATCCCCAATGTCCTGACTCTGTCTAGGGCATACACAACTAGAGCCAAAAATGTGTTCTAATGTCTCTTGTCCAAAAAACAAAATAAAATACCAACCTTTCTTGATTCCATTTATCCTTCTAGCTTCTGCTCCATTGTTCTGTTCCCCATTCATAGCAAGCCTTTTTAAGAGTTGCCCACGACTGCTGTGTCCACTTGCTTGTCTCACATTCTCTGTTTGACTCGATCCAGTTGGGGCTCTGTCCCCACGATTCCTTCTGAGACTGCTCTTGTCAAGGGTACCATTACCTCCATGTTACCGGTCCCAGCAGTCTTACATGATATGACACTTCCTCATCTTCGAAATTCTTTAAAATAATAAATCTTGACTTCCATGATGCACATACTCCCGGTCTTCTTCTTATCTCCCTTGCTTTTCTTTCTTTGTCTCCTTCGCTGGCCCCTCCTTCCTTCTAAATTGTAAATGCTGGAGGTTTTTGGAGCACATACTCGAGCCCTCTTCTAATCTCAAACAATATTTTTTCCCATGGGTGATCTCATCCAATTTTAAGGTCTTCGGTATAACTTACACATTAGTGACTCCCAAATATGTGTCTCCAGCTCTGACTTTCACTTGGAATTTCAGATTTTCTCTAGCCAACTATCCATCTGACATCATCACTTGGACGTTTACTAGGGAGCTCAAACTTATCGTGGCAGTTGGCACAGCACTGTTGATATATTCCTTACCCCCCAAATCTGCTTCTCTCCCAATCATTCCATCTCGGTAAGCAGCTGTGTCATCCACTAGCTGCTGAAGCCAACAATCTAGGAATTGTCTTGATGTTTTCTTTTCTTTATGGTTCCATGTTAAATCTATCAACAAGACCTGTCAGCACTTCCTTCAGAATACACCCCTAAGCTGCCCAATTTTTCCATCTCCAGTACCACGACTCTACCACATGCCATCATTCTTTCTAGCCTGAACAACTACAGTAACTTCTTGATTAATTCCTTTGCTTCCACTCTTGCACCATTATATTTCTTTCTCTATGCAACAGCCAGATATATGTTTTAAACAACGTAAATCAGAGCATGCTTAAAAAGACTTTCAATGACACCGGGAGTGAAATCTAACCTCTTTTGTGCTGGTTATAAACTCTACCTAGTCTAGACCCTGTCGATTCTCCATTTATCTCATGTGACCCTTTCTGCCCACTCTGCACTCTTCAGCCACACCGGCCTCCTCTATTCCTCAGACATGCCAAGGTCATCTTAACCAAGGGAACCTCGCACTACTTGTTCCCGCTGCTTGGGATTCTTGTGACTCTTCTTCTCATTCAGATACTGACCTAAATGTCACCCTTGTTATTTATATCACTATGAAACCATGAATTCCTATTTTATTCAGTACATTATAATCCATTACTAGGATTATTTATTGAGTTGGCCAAAAAGTCTGAATGGTTTTTTTCCATAAAAGGGAAGACATTTTTCATTTGTACCAATAACTTTATTGATTTGGGTATTTTGAGTATGTTGGCTATCTCCCCCATGCTAGAATGTTGATTGTTCTTAGTTAATGTCTCGATTTAATTGCCGTCAACTTCAGCTGGTCTGTCCAGCCATAGAGCATTGTCCAGTAAGATGTCTCTAGCACGGAACTTCATGAACCACTTTTGACATGTTCAGTCAGTCCGTCAGCACCTTCTCCATACACTGCACAAATCTTTTTTGTGTTTCAGTTGCATTTTTACTGTTCTTGAAATAATAAAGCATAATATGCCAAAAATGTTATGTATTTTCTTCCATTATCAATATTGAAATGGCTACACAAAAATTCACCAGTTTTGATAAGTTTTTAAAAATGCACAAGGAGATGACAGCTGTCACAGTTCAATCTAACAAAATTGTTTCCAATGAAGTTAAAAGACAACTAAGGACTCCTAGAGCCATCTTACAGAAAAAACCAAATGAACTTTTGGCCAACCCAATATTTTGCTGCTCAAATTGTTCCAGACTTGGCCCTTGGGAATCTCTCCAAGCTGGCTCCTGTGTCTTTTTGAGATCTCTCTTTTATTCTTTGGGTACTTTATTATATTCTGGCACAAAAAGATGTTTCAGGCTCATTTTATACTTCTTCTGGAATTAGCCATTTCTTCAAGAAGCTTTAATTTTTTTTAGTGGAGAATGGTATTTAATAGTTAAGATATGGGCTTTAGATGTGCTGATTGTTACTGGGATGTCACTTTTTTTAGGCCTTCTCAAAAGACAGAGCTAGATCGATCGATCGATTGATTGACCGACTGACCTACCTACCTATCTAAAAAATCATGAGTTCACACCGATACCCACAATTCCAATCCAACACTATGTACTTTAGCCAGTTCCTTTTCCATATTTGCAGTTTTCTTTTCCAGTAGTGAGAAACCTGCCTCCTATTAACTTTGATATGTTTATTTGCTCAGTCCCTCCATATGTAGCCAATCTCCTGGTCACACAGTGTCCTTGGCTACAGCACTACTGATTCACACAAGCCCATGTCAGTTGAGAATCCGTGTTCCTAGCCCAAGTGTTATTTCAAGTTAACCACTTAAAACTTTCTGGTAGGTAGTCATTCACTCATTCACTCATTCTTTCATTTGTTCACCCAGCAGATGTTTACTGACTGCCTAGCCTATGTCAGGCATAATGCTAAATGCTATGGATACACCAATGACCAACACAGCCGGAGTATCTGACCTCGTGGCTACTCCCCTCGACCATGTGTCTCTGCTCTAGATACATTTATCTTTATTAAACTTTCAAATTTGTTGTACATAAGTATACCTATATACCTATGATATATAATTCTTATTATACTATTAGGGCTCAGTCATTTTCCACATACGCTTTGTAGCCTTCATGTAGTCCCAACCCCAACTGGATATAGCAGGATAAACATCTAGACGCCTTATTTGGCAGGCTTTATATGACTTTGGTTCTGGAGTGCAGAGTAGGCGTAACCGAATAAGCAACGCTTATTTCTCTCTGGTATGTTAATGTGTTAATCATACCCAAGAGTTACATTTTGGGTCCAAGAAATGCTTCAGATCTATGAATCTGCATGTATTTTAGAGTAACTTAATGATCTAATTCATATATTGTAATAAAACAATGGGCTCTTATAAAGGAAATGAAATTTAAATATATGGTCCTAACACTCATCAACAGGTCAGCATTGTTCTTTGCACATAGTAGGTGTTTGATAAAAATTGATTATTTGAATTAAAAGTTTGTTATATATATAATTTATGTGCTGCCATAGTAAGTGCTGATTAGGACATTTATTAAGAGCATTTCTCATTTGTCTCTACCCTTCCTGTGTCTCCAGCAGCTTGGCACGTCAGTTGCCTTTCCCTTTCAGTAACCTGACCTTTTCAGAGCTTTTAATTTTTCTTTTATTTTTCTATTTACTGTGGCCACACGTCCTGCTCTAGAGTTTTGGCACAAACATTCTTCCAGTTTTTAACATCTGTAAATACGAGTTTTCAGAATTTCACTGGAATCATTCTTACACTTCCCCCTGAGAGAAAAGAAATGCTAACACAGATATTAGAAATTATTTATGAGGCCTGATCTGTGGTAGATAAGATGGCTTCTTAGAGACTCAATTTGGGGATAAATGAGTTACTTTATATTCCATTTCCTTTTTCAAAAAAACAAGTCTGGTTTTGTTCAGACCCCTTATTACATTTAGCTTCTGTTCTCATAATCCATCAAAATTACTAGCTGAAAGATCAAAAAATAAAAATAACCATTCCTGTTTTGAAGCATACTGTTTAAATAACAGCAACACCCCTCAACCATGTGGACCCATCTCCTATCTGCTTCTAGGATTTCCTGCAAATCAGTCAGTTGTCTGCTATATCCAGTGAACTCTGAAGAATAGATGAGAACAAGCCACTCTTTTCGGATGGCAACTTTCCATAACTGTGTTCAATCTAAGCCCAAAGTCCTCATTTGGTTTTAGCCTCCCTTTCTAGTAGAATTCAATTTATAAACTTTATTTTCATTATATGTCATGCCTATGGTTGACCACAAGAAAGGAACTAAGAAACAGAGCAATGGAGACAGACTCGAACACAGAAGGGTCTGACTGCGTCGCCACTGTCATTTTTGGTGAGTTACAGACCTCACTTTCAAATGGTTTCATATGTCATTGGCAAGGGAGAAGCCTTCAGACAAGGTGTATGACTGCCCAAGTGCTGGGTATCTGGAAGGTGTGGTGTGGTTTCCACTTGGCTTTTCTTCCTTCCCATTAAGATGCCCTAACTGCCCAAAGGCACTTAAATGTTCCTTCCAAATGATGCCCACAATAAGATTTGCTGAGTCCTTGTTGACTGTAGATTCTTCCAAGTCGAAGTGGAGTCCCTCTAAATGTACCGAATGTGTTGTGCATACTGCTGGCGGTGGGCGCTCTGCTTTGGGGAAATGGCTCTCAAGCTGTATCAGAATTAATTACCTGGGAGTGAGTTTAAAATGCAGATCGGGGCCACCACCAGAGATTCGATTTGCATGTTTCAGATGAGGATCAGGAATTAAAATTTTTCACAGGCTCCTGGTATAATTTGGCTGTAATAGTTTGAAAATCTCTGCCTGGGATATTGAGGGGACTCTTGGCTGTCAGCACGTCTATCTTTACGCGGTAGATAACGCTTCCAGAAAACTATATGCAAAAATATTTTTGTGACTCCAGAACTTTGTGTCATGGGACGGACACCGTCCTTCCGGAGAGGCATTTCTGATTTGGTGTCTGTAAATAACACTTGAATATAACTAGTGAAGCTCACCACTTAAAGGAATATCTTACTGGCTCAGTTTGAACAGTCAAGAATCCATTTCTTATGTGATTGATCACCCTCTAAGAGATTAATATGAATTAGTATTCCCAATACATGGGAAAATTTCTCACAGAAAAGGAGCAACCATTCTCCTCTCACGGAACAATGACAGTTGTCAACTCCGCCAGCTGAAATCACTTACGTCCTCATTTCCCGCATTCCTTTCTCTTCCCTGGTATAGACATGGCTATAGTTGTGCTGCTAACCGGCAATAGGCTAGAGAGGAGGCTTTGCTTGTGATTGTGTTTCCAGAAGCTTCAGTCTTTGGGGAGTTCACCCGCACACTGGCCTTCCAGCTACGGAACGGGCGTCACCAGGGAGAAGAGTCTTTGAGGGGCTGTAGCCTCTCAGGCTGGCTCCAGGCCCAAGGCTCCTGCACTCAGAAAACAAATCCAGATTCAACTTTTAAACATTTATAAAAATGAGAATGGTGATATTTTTGACCTGCTGCCAACTTGTTTAACCTTTCTCTCTCTCCTTCTCTCTCTCTTTTTTTAAAATCAAATTGCTGGAATATGGTGTATGAGATTTCAGAGCCAACAATTTTTTTTCCCCTGTTGGAAAAAAGTTCCCCAGAGTGAGAAATTTTGTGTCAGGTTTTAGCCATGAAAGGGTACAGCTCTCTGTCAATGATAAAACTGCAACTCTCTTCACATAACGTGACGATTTATGCCCTTGGCATCTGAGGGTGTTAACAAGGCCGAGGGGCATAAATTCTCTCCATGTTAAGACAGGAGTGGACCTCACCGCCTTGGCTATGCCATCCCGTGTGGCTCTGGTCGGAGAAGTAAAACCAAACCAAGAGCAGATGCTTAAGTACTTTTTAAACCGAGGGCTTTGTGGAGCTGTTTTCGCTTAAGGACGGAATAATTTGA
Organism: Mormoops blainvillei; assembly: GCA_004026545.1. Taxonomy (NCBI): domain Eukaryota; kingdom Metazoa; phylum Chordata; class Mammalia; order Chiroptera; family Mormoopidae; genus Mormoops; species Mormoops blainvillei. The sequence goes on from PVJD01004493.1 coordinate 42,655, forward strand.
AACACCTTTCCCACTGGTTCATCTGCTTGGGCAGCGGCGAAGCCGCTCCACGGGGCCTCCGGTTCTCGCCGCCTGCTAGGTTAGTCCGGCGAAGGGCGAGTGTGGCCCAAGCCGCCCTCACTTGGCCACAGGTTTCAGAAGACATCTGAAAATCATTGTGCAAAACTGAAAAGTACAAATTCACCGCAGCTCGACTCTCTTGAGTTGAGTCTGATATTTCCTGTTTTGAAGGTTTCCTTGGTATCCCACACGTCGGCTGTGAAACGCCAGCTGCTCTAAGTGACTCAGATTTATAGACCCTTTGATCAATTATCTTGCCCAATTTCTGGATAATTGAGAGGAGGGCTAAACCATTCCCTAATGTAAATATAAAACAATTTTTAAAAAATCCAGTCTTTTAGCAAGTGCTGTAGACAGAGCCTTGCCTTTGTTTCCCGTATTTAATTTGTGTTAGCAGTGGGATCCTTTCTCTCTAATCATATTAAATCCCCCAGTGCTTTGTAGCTAAACCAAACAGGAAATATTGTCAATGACAGATTGAAAGTAATAGTGTGCCTTATCTACGGTTCTCACTCTCTGTGAATTCATTTAATTTGCCTTATCCTTAGGGCCTTTGCAAAAGAGAAGTAGCAAAAACAAAGAAGCGCAGGTAGAAAATAACTACCAATTTTCATTAGGCTGTTGTACAATATTTCCTTCTTGATAGAAATTCTAAAGTGATGGTTAGGTCTTTCAGGGGTGTCCGAACTTTCAGTGTCTCTGGGCCACACTAGAAGACGAAGAGTTGTCTTGGGCCACACATGAAATACATTGCGACACATAATCACAAGAAAATCTCATAATGTTGTAAGTAAATTTACGATTTTGTGTTGGACCGCAGGTTGGACACCCCTGCTTATGTCATAGACATTCAGACTTGCAATCCGTGGGCTTGGTTTGTCTGGAAGCCAAAGCAGCTGAACAATTACTCAACAAGGTTCATAGTACTGAGACATTTGTGTGTCATGTACTGATGAAGCTTAGCAAATATTTCCATACCAGTGCTGACATTTCTCAAATGAAAACCCTCCTTTAGCTTCTGCTTGAACACTTCCAGCGTGGGCTGCACACCGTCTTGGGGGCGCTGATCGAGTTCGCTCTTGGTTCCATCTGCAGGGCGCTGCCTTTCACTCGTGAGGTCCAACTTGTCTCCCTGAAGCTTCCTCTATTTAGTTAATTACTGAATTAACAGTTATGAGTGCTTTGCTGACACATTGATGACTGTGAGATGGTGTTTAGTTTTGTGGAAGTTCTGGCCTAGTGTAGTGTTCCCTAACCTTATTTTTATTCTTGTTCCCTTAAGGAGCCTTTTGAGACATTTTTTTCCTACTTGCTCCCCTGACCCTTACTTCATGAAATTTTAATACCACAGATATACTGTATATCTGTTTATTACACACACACACACATCCCCCTATTCCTTTATAATAAAAGTGAGTTTTTTTTCTCTTTAAGAATCATTTCTGTCCCTTGAGGGACAGCATGTTTACTGCGAATGCATGATCTAGCGGGAAGGACAGGCACTTGAGCACGGCTCCTGTACATACACCAGAGGACCCTCTCCTCTATCCTTATCTTCTGCTCTCTTGCTGCCACACCTCGCACATACTTCGAGAAAGACTATATTACATTGTATTTTAATTATTTGTTTAGCCATTTGTAGTGGGTTGAATGATGCCTCCCCCCTCACCCAAGAGATGTCCACTAGGAATTTAAGAATGTAACCTAACTTGGAATAAAGGGTCTTCGCAGATATAATTAAGGATTTTGGGATGAGATCATCCTGGATTGTTCAGTAACAAGTGTTCTTACAAGAGAAGGCAGGGAGAGATTAGACACAGACACAGAGGAGAAGACCAAGTGAGCTGGAGGCAGAGATTGGGGTCATGTGGCTCTTACCCAAGGAATACCGGCAGCCACCAGAAGCCAGGAGAGAGCCCTTCTCCCCTACCAGCTCTGTAGGGAGTGTGGCCTTGCCAAAAACCTTGATTTATGACTTATGGTCTTCAGAGCTTTCGAGAGAATAAATCTGTATTAAAAAAAAAATTAATTTAATAGATTTTTAAGCCAACAAGATTGTAGTAACTCATTATCACAGGCATGGGAAACACCCCATCTCTCTTGCACCCTGCCCTGGTCTCCTAAAGGCATAGTGTCTCGCTCATCTCTGTATTCCTGGTGCGTAGCCCGGCGACTGGCTCCGTTTACGCATGCGCGGTAGGAACAGCGAGTGGGAAGGGGCCCTGAGCGTGCGGCCGCCTCTGCTAAAGGGAAGCGCCCGAGGGCCGCCACCGCGTCTGCCTTCCCTTCTTCCCTCGCTCCCGTGCGGGCGAAACAGCCCCATACCTAATATTTTCATGTTTATAAACATGCATTTTAAAAATGTAAAAGTGTTAAAAAAATACAGATGCATGACTTTATATGAAACGGCATAATATTATATAGGTTCTTCTGCTTTTTTGCCTTATTAAATAGCAGGTCATGGGCATCCCTCCATGTCAATAAATGTAGCTACACATCATCATTTTAATGGCTACCTGGTTTTCCTTGTGTGGATTACTATAATTTATTTAACCGATCTCCTAGGGATGGGTGCTAATGTCCCTCTTAAAATGGAAGAGCCATGTCAACAGAAGGTACTGCAAATCTGGCTGCACCAATATATGGGAACTAATAGCTTTTGACTTGAACATTACACTTATTTTAATGTGGCCAATAATTTCATTAGCTTTGTGAGATAGTTGCTACCTTCTTCTGATAGCAGATCGCTATCTTCTTTTGACCCTGTAATTAACTCAAACCGCTAAGTCTTTTAACCCGAATGGTTATAAAGTGAAGTGCTCCTCACTTGTGTTTGAGTAATTGATTATCTATATTTAAAATAAAATCCACGTGGGATTTTTACATCCCGTAACCACAGCTTAGGCATGGCCTTGCTTGTGCTTTTAAATCGAGCTTATAGCATGACCATTTTTTCTTATGCTATTGATTTTTATCTAGTTTAAACTTTGAAGACTTTAAGATTTTGCATTTATCCTTGTTGATTATTGGGAAAAATGGATTTTCTTCTATTATTTTAACCCACTGAGATAATTCTGGGTCTGCACTTTGTACTCCATCGTACATACCTAATAAGTGGGTATTTTGTTTTTTCTTCTATGTCAGGATTGCTGTGTTGACTAGTACGAGGTGAGAGATGGAAGTCTGACTCTTACCTCAAAAGGCTTCCCTGCTGGTTGAGATTAAATTCCTAGTGGGCACCTTGTCTTCCATTATTCACTTCCCAGACAATAGCTCTGTCAGATTGTACTGGCTTTCGTCTTGGCCTATTTGAGACCGGGCTTGCACCTCACTGCTTTACCTTCCCTGTAATACCTAGTACTTAGGGAAACTTAAGGGGTCCCCATTAAATGCTTGTTGCTTTAAACTGAGTTGTCCCTAAGAATATAGTGACTTGTATATGGGGGATCCACACAGCCTATTAGCAATCAGCACCTTCTCTTGCCTTTGCTCATTAATTATCTATTCAACTGTCCACTCTGGAATTCACAAGGGACTGATGCCATGCTCACTGGATTATGTTCACTTTGACCCCTTCTTAAAAATCAAGTTACAGGAGGAACAAAACAATATCTGAGTTTACTTGTCCCTTTTGACATCCCAAGGGGCTATGCGTGTGCCTCGTTGCATATGGGGTTTGTTGTGATGGGTGTCAAGTGGTGGTGGAAGGAGATTGGCTTGGTCCCAACTCGCCCTTTAGGGCAGGGAAGGCCCTTCGTGCAGGGAGGTGCTGGGGGGTGTGCTGTTTATTGCAGAGGCTCAACCTGGCGGGTGAAGCAGGCACAGTGTTCTAAAGGGTGGGAGGAAGCAATGTCACATCTTGGTTCTGGCTCATGCTCAGCATGGGGCCATCGGGCAGTGGAGGGGTTGTCTTCTGGGAGGGTGACAAACTGAGGCGCCAGGCAGAGCCTCCGCTATCACCCAGGGTTCCATGCAGCTGTGGTGCAGCCTGGCTTTCAGCAGGAGTCAGACCCTCTGTGGACCCCCAAGCAGAAACCCAGCCCTGAAGCTGCAGCGATGGGGGAGGGGTAAGGCGGGGCCTCTGTTCAAGCTGAAGACCAGGCACACCGCCATGTTGCTGGAAGGGGTCACTGTAGCAGTGGGTAAGTGTCACAGGTTGGGTTCCCCAGGAACTTGATGCTGAGAAGCAAACCAGCGTATGGGAGATGTATTTGGGAATGATCTCATAATCACTATCTGAGGAAGGAAGAGATGGGAAACAGGGTTGAGCAGAGAGGGAAGTTAGCTGAGATGCTGCCCTACCAAAGGCCTTAGCTGTCCCCATGGGGAAACTTGAGAGAACCCCTCAGAATTGTCCTGAGTTGGAGGGGGAGACCCATGGGGGGTCAGGCTTTATATACCCAGATTGATCAGTCATTACATGGGGCTGGAAGGAAGTGTGACTTTGGGCCACTTTTCTTTCAACAGAAGCAATTCTCAAAGATGGCTAGCAGCCGAGGGCCACCTTGTAGCTGCGGTCCCAGCAGCTGGGCGAGTAAGTCCTTCCTTCCCGAAAAGGGACCTGGGGAGCACATCACAATGTCCGCCGAGGTGTTATGACTTGGGCAACATGAGTGCTCAGTGGCTGTGAATGATAGGACTAGGACATTAGAACTTGGATCAACGTAAAAGGGAAGACGTAATATTATAATAAATACCCCTGGATCGACAGAAAGGAGACCAGGGTGCTGGAGGGAGTAAGAAAGAACAGGAGGAACTGACCACGACTGTTTGCCTACTTCGCCTCTCTGAACCCAATTGCTCTCGAGTGGGATGGGCTGAAGGGAGAGCAACGGTGGCTGAGTCTACAAAGGTTAGGGCATCAGTGAACCCAGCGGGGAGAAGCTGAGGAAGACAGAGGCAGAGAAGTAGAAGGACCTCTCTGGGGACCTGCGGGACGCTCTGCTCCTGTTCATTCTAGAAAATCTTGTGCATCATGACCCCGGGGCTCATAATCCCATAAAATGTTCCAACAGTCAAATCTGCTCATCATGTGCAAATATGCCATCTTAACTCTGAGAAGTATTTGTCACGATATTGGTACAATTTCATTTCTTAGGCCTGCATATATATTTGTGTGTGTGTGTGTATGTGAGAGAGAGATTTCCAGTGCGTTGTTACAGCCATTTTGTGTGTTAAGACCGGAGCAGGAGATTTTAATTAATTAATTACTTTTTAGAGAGACTTGTCCCCTTCCCGCGAAGCTCAAAGCAGTCTATGGGAAGGATGGAAAAATTGTTTAGATTGAGTCCAAGAATAGAAAATTCCTGATATCAAAAAAAGCCTTTCTGCTTTAAAAAATGAAGTGAGTAAGCAGCGGGGAACTCAAATGAGAGCATGTTTCGATGTCAGCGTTTAATGTCACAACATTTAGCTCATCTTGGCAAATTATGAGATTTTTCTAATTCCTCAAGTATCATTAAACAGCTGTTGTTTCTTTTCTAAATAATATTAACTCTGCCCCCGCCCCCAACTCGGGACTAGGTTTCAATAGCTTGACTTTTCAGGGCAATGGCATTCATTTCACTTTCGAATCCCTTCGCAGATTACGGACGTCCACTTTTCATGTGGGGGTGTGACTCCGCATGAAACGGTCAGGAGCCTGCGGTTCGTGAAAAGACTCAGCTGTGCCGGCATATGGACAACACACTTCCAAAATGGGGTTGTTTCATAATTGCATCGACTCTGTCCAAGAAAAGAGAGCACATTCAAATTCCCTGTAATTCAAACCATTTGTTAGCGGAGCCCTCCATCCTGAGCCGGGGAGGACGGGTATCATGGAGAGATGGTTGTGTTCCACACCGTCCACGTCCACCCGGTTTGAAAATCTCCCTTTGGTCTTGGTGCTCTGGGCAGGGAGGTGGTTTGAAGAGAGGCTTTCCAGGTGAGGGCGATGAGAGGCTGCCCAGGGCTGGGCGCGGGCTGTGTCCATGTGCTGAGATGCACGTGCTGTTTACCCGAACACTCCCACTGGTCAGTCCAGAGAGCTTGGTGCACATAGGATCACCGGTTATTTGTGTGGCTTCTTCTTCCACATGGGCGGAGGCAGGCATGGCAGGAGACAGGGTGACTCAGAAAGAAAAAACGAGAGCTCCGGAGCCGAAGAAAACTAGGGCTGCCTCTCATTGCTGCCACATTACTGCCTTAAGCAAGTCTTCTTCTGGACATCAGCTTCCTTGTTTATAAAATGATCACACACACACACACACACACATACACACACTCGACTTGAATGATAGTGGTGCGAATTAGAAATACTACATCTAACATGCCCAGCATGCTACCTGGCCCACAGGAGAGACTCACTACGTGGAAGTTATTATTATTGTTAGCCATTACTTACTAGAGTCTATGAAAAGGGTCTTTCTGTACAATCTAAACCCTCAGTATGCTCATCTTATGCTCAATCTGGCGGCAAAACGGCTTGCTGACAGCATCCATCTTTCCATTCACAAGTCATATGAAATATATGGCCTTTTTCCTAACAGGTTCCCAAAGGTCTGCTAGGTTTCCTGGCAATGAGACAGCAATTCAAGCCGGTCCAGGTACAGAACAAAGTTGTGCCAATAGCCACATTCCATGCACAAAACACTCCCCAACTGGGCCATACACATGGCAGCTGTGTGTGCCAGCCTCTCAGGCCTGGCTCACCAGGCAGCTGCATAAATTGCTTCGAACATGAGGTTATTTATGGCATAACCAACCCTGACTTTGGCCTAGCTCTTGTGCTCGGTTCTTAAATGATAGTATTAGTGCTGGGGAAAGACATGCGATGTAGGAAACTGAATTCCACAGACAAACGTTGCCAGGTGCAGGCTTACCAACGCGATTGCACTGGACCTTGTCAGTTTCTTGTCGGCTCCATAATTCCAGGCTCTGGGGTGGCAATGACTGCTAAGTGAAGACAGCCCACAGCACATCAGCCACGGCTGGGCAGAGCGCAGCAGTGGGGGTTTTCTGTGATTCTGAAGTTGTGAGAGCTCTCAGCAGGGTATTCTTACTGGTTATAACCTTAGAAGTTAAAACAAAATATATGTAAAAGAGCACCTATGACTGTTTCTAACTTTTGCCTCTTAATTTGCCCTTTACCTGAAGAAGCTTAGATAGATGGAATGGTCTTTTATTCTGAGCTCTGTCTAATTTTCAGCTCAAATTAGCAACTTATTGGAACCACACTTAAAATTTAATGGGTTTTACAGATTTTTCTGATCCAAATTTTCCCCATCCCTAGTCAGTCCAGTGTCCTTTTGTGGTGGGAAAGGGGAAAGAGGTGTGTAAGCCTTGGCATTGAATTTAGGAGAAAGAGCCAATTGGAGAGGTGTGAACTTTTCTAATTTCGCTTTTGCTCCAAGTCCTTATGCCCTATGAACCAACTGAGAAAGTAGGCCCACAGTCGGCCCAGTTGGACTTAAATCAAATATATTTTTAAGCCATGTCATTACGAATGGTCATCTGCTTCATCAGGGACCTTAGCTCCAGTGATGACGGGATGCCAGGAGATGACGTGTGGCTTGGGTGGTGACCATGTCCCTTTTTGCTTTTATATCTGTGTTTGTACCATATTCAATCATTCATTCGGTCAAAGGAATATCCAAATATTTATTCACCTCTACTCTGTGACATACTCTGCTCTAAATACTGGAGAAATAGCTCTGATTTTTGGTGTTTTTCTTTGTGGTAGCTCTGTGAAAAGGGTGCTGTGACGTCCACCAAAAAATTTTCAGTTCCTATTTGATTGGCAGGTGAATTACTTGATGAAACGCCTGCTGTAAATTTTAGGCCTTTTTAGTGATAGACTGGGTGTTACACAGAGGCAATTAAAGAAGAAAGTTAACCCCTTGAATTTCTCCTGTGGATTCAGGTATTCAACCGTCATTGGTGGGAGGTAGGACAAAGTACTGACTTTTAATTTTTTGATTAATTGATTTTTAGAGGGAGGAAGAGTGGAGGGGGGAGAAGGTAGAGAGAGAGGTTGAGATTTGATACATTCATGAGTTGATTCTTATGCGTGCTCTGACCAGAGATCAAACCTGCAACTGTGGTATATCAGAATGGTGCTCTAATCAACTGAGGTACCTGGCCAGGGCCGTAAAGTACTGATTTGTGTCCTTTTAGAGTCATGAAAGGAAAGGTTAATCTACGGAGTATATTAAGGAAATATACCCATATCCATATTACTGTCATTTAAGGATAGTTCACTCCCTTCTCATCTGACACCGCTGAAGTGCTCCATTCCGTTAGAAGAGACAGTGGTCGCTCATTTAGGGTAAGCTACCTGAGGAGACATAGTGTTATTGCTTACTGCTCAGCACATGTTACGTCTCTTCCTGGTTTACAGTTTTTCAAATTTCTTTGGAAAAACTTCCTTTCTCCATTTTTACCACACAGTGTGGGTAGAATTTTAACTCCCGTAAAATTTCATAGTAGAGTCCTAATTGGCTTAAGCCAATCACTATATCTGTTTCCCCTGGCTATAGTGTTGCTTCAGGGAGAGATCATCAATCCAGTAATATCAATTCAAATGGGAGAAAACCTTTGCTAGAATTTTTGTAACAGAGAGTTTCCTTTCCCTTCTCCATGGAATTTACTAGATTGCATAGTGTGGGTGTGCAAGAATGGAGGTGAATTCTCATTTTGTAATTGCAGGGAAAGTCCTTAGTTTCAGGAGTGAGGCAGGGAGAAGAGGGCAGGGGAGCTAGAGGATAAAGCCAAACTACGGATGGAAGAGCAGAGAAATGGAGAGAAGCCAGATTATTGCTGATACTGTTTGAGCTGCCAGATCAAGCCTTACCTGAAGTTAGAATTATCTCCGGACTTTCCAGTCACGTGAGCCAAATGCATTTCCCCTTTTTCCTTGAGGTAGTTTTGCGTTTGAGTTGGTGTAGATTATAACACATAGACACACATAGGACATTAAGAGCCCAAACAGGTACCGTTGGTTTTGAGCTCTTCTTGAATTTTCATCAGATAACTTCCTGTAATGAGAAAAGTAAAATGCATTCCAAAGGCACTCATAAGTGCAATCCAAAGGGGAATTATATACATCTCTGCTCAAACGAATTAAGAGCTAACAGTGGGAAAGTGGCTGGGGTGTCAGGGAGAGGTGGAAACTGAACCTATGTATGAGTGCAGAAGGCATTTGGAATTTATTTTTGGTAATCTATAATTTTCTTAAATAGCTTCTACACTCCTGAGTATTTTTGCGAAACACATCTCCTACAAAAACACTCTTAGGGCTATGTGATTACTAATGTTAGGCTTTCCAGTGTGGTCTGCGTTGCCCCCCGCTCGTTGGAGTGAGTTCCTATTCAGGACACACATCCAGTGGTTGCAGGTCCACAGTGCTGGGCTGCACGAAGGGGAAAGAAAGATGTTTGTGAAGGAGCCAGGAAGAAGGCAGGTTGCCTGTGCCAAAAATGAAGTGTCTTTTATGTTCTTTGATAACTTTGAGATTTCCCTTTCCTATGCCTTTCTCCTCATCTATTAATGAGCATGAACTACATCCTGGCCTTTAATCATTGATATCATTTCATATACACTTTTTCATTATCCTCATCTCTCTTTTGCTCCTACGAACATCTGTTTCCCAGACACACTCTTTGGAATTGAGTGTATACATGGCAACTTTCCCCATCTCTGAGCCACGGAGCTAAATTTCCTATGCACCTTCAAGCATTAAATTGAAAATTAAGCTAAATGTACCATATTTTGTTATAATTACAGTTTAGAAAAATATCCCTGTTAATTAGGTATCCAAGAAAGTTATGCGGTCCATATGCTATGGAGGAATTTATAGTCCGCAGTAATAAAGTTTGGTAATAAAGGGGTAGTGATGAGTGAAAGGGACAAATGTAAATTAACATTCCCCCAAATAAATCAAACAGTTTAGAAAACTGGGCCATTCATGGCAACCACATGCAACTAGCAATAATTGCCCGTTTTAAAGTGTCTGATTTTAGTTTCCTTAAAAAATTTTTAAAAAACAAATAGACATGATTTGAAGTTTAATATTCTGGTATCATTTAACAGTCACAGGGCTTCTGAGACTGCCATATTATAACCAGAAATTATTCTAATTATTCTTTATAGAGTCTTGGGCAATGGCCTGGATAACGATGGAAATTAGTGAGTTTTACCCGGAGAAGGTCCCCTCCTTTGAGGAGTTTGTCCTCTACAACTGCCTGCACTGGCCTGTGTGGCATTGGGAACAGTCTCCCTTCATTGACCCAGAAGAGGCCCCTGGTTGATAATGATGATTGACACCAGGCTTCAAGGGCCAGGTCTTGCCCAGAGCCCTTGCCATGCATTAATCCCTTTTATTCTCGTAGTCTTCAGAGGAAGTATATTACCTAAGGTTTTTTCCCATCGTAATGATAAAAACACAAACTACAAATGACTTAAGTGGTAACGAAATGAATTGTCCGTAGATATAGGAGCTCTAAAGGCAGAGCAGCTTCAAGATTGGTAAATTTGTCATTTGACACTGTTAGGAACCTGGACAGTTTCTGTCCTTTGGCTCAGTTGTTCCCACTGTGTGACTTTGTCTGAGGTTGGTGCCCTTCAGGGTCACAAGATGACTGCCACAATTTCAAGGGTTGCATTCTGTAGGTCAACCCCCAGTGGAAGCAGAGGGGACTCACTTTTCTTGGTGTCTCATCTTTTTTAGAGCCATCTTCTGCCTTTTTTCAGAGACTTTCATGGTAGGAGGGGCAAAGGCGTGAGGTAGGCAAGCAGTCAATCACATCGATCGCAGGTGGATGATACCATTATCCCCGTTTTACAGACAGGAAAACCGAAACTGAGAGAGGCTGAATAATGTGCACGGCATCTCTCCACTTATAAGTGGTGAAGCTGGGGCTTGAACTGCTGGACTGAGACAGTTTGACTTTACAGCAAGTGTTCTTATCCACTGCACCGAACTGCTTGGCTGTGGCAAATACCTTCCTAACTTTGAATGGGGACTTGGAGTCAGTTTAAGCGAAAGATATAGGTAAAAATTGTTTTTGATTTTTCTTATCTTTATTCTGTCCCTTAGAACTGCCTCTTTGTCTTCCCAGGGTCCTGTCCTGGATCCCATAGACTGATAGAAAAGTATAGGATGCTGGGGCAGCCTATGGGAGGTGCAATGAACTTGACCGTGGATTGAGGGATAGTTTCCCGGAGGAAGTGAGTTACATTACCTCTACTGAGATCTAAAGGGCAAGAAAGATTAACCATATAAAATAAATAGGTCCTGAGGATGTATTATGTGGCATGGTGGCTCTAGTTAATACAACTGCATTGATATTTACAAGTTGCTAAGAGAGTAGATCTTAAAAGTTCTCATCACAAAAAAAATATTGTAACTATGTATGGTGGTGGAAGTTAACGAGACTTATTTTGGTGATCATTTCATAATATGTACATATATCAAATCATTATGTTGTACAACTGAAACTAATATAATGTAATAGATCAATTATATCTCCTTAGAAAAAGGGAGATTACCCAGGTGAAAATATGTGTGTATGTTGTGTGTTTCAGACAGAGAGCAGCACACAAAAATGAGAGAATGGGGTGCAATTGGAAAACTGAAAGTAGTTCAGAATAACCTGTGTCAAGCACAAGGGATGGTGTTTTTGAGAGAGAAGCCTCTAGAGGTAAAAAGAAGTGAACCATTAAAAGCATTATGAAGCATATTAAGGAGTTCGAACTATATTTTGAGATGAGTAGGAAGTAAGAATTTTTGGCAGAAGAGGGATTTGATTAAAATAAAATTTTAGCAAGATCTCTCTGACTGCCGGGTGAAGAGTGGATTCCTGTAGTATTAAGTCTGTACTTATGAGTCCAAATTAAGCAGAGGAGAAGACCACTATCTGGCCAATTCGAGCGATCCCTTTTGTGACATTACCTGGGGGCCTCCCTGTGGCGGACTTTTTGGTTGATTCATGAACCATTCCCAATTCCTTTCTTCTTTGTCCACACTTCACTTTAGAGACAAAAAATCTGGATAATTGCTGTCCCAGACATTCATCTAGGGGTGGTTATGTGACCCAGTTTGGTTATGGGTTTCTGGGAAAGAGTTTAATGTTTTGGCAATAAGAGAGACCCATTAGGAGGTCACCTGATACCTAGAGCCGTCTTTTGACCAGGAAGTGCCATGCCTAAGGATGAATGCCTACATGCAGCAGACGGGTGGAAGGGCTTGGATCCCTGATGACATCACAAATTCTCCAGATCAGTGGGGCCTAGCTACCTGCAAATGTCTTATTCAGCAAGTGATAATCGTGCCTATGGTTTAAACCAGTGCTGGTGACCTCACCTGTTATCCATAGCAGAAAGCATTCCTGGGAAAGTGGCGTACATTAATCCATTACAGCACATTTCAACCGGTGGGCCACAAGAATGTTTAAAACATGCCATACCTATTTAGTAAGGGGCACTGACCTCTTTTCCCTTAGATTGTCAAATTAAAAAAATGACAACACAACACAACAATAGCCATCCAGTGCGAGTGAATCAAAATTATACCTCTTTTTTGTCACATCGGTAAAAAAATATATTTTTGGGTGTGCCATAGAATTTTAGTAATTTGTGTGCCATGATGAAAAAGATTTAAAGTTGCTGATCTAATACTAGAGAATTTTAATTCTGTTTCATTTGGACTGTGTATACACTGTTTGAATTCTTCAAGCGAGAGAAGGAGGTTTCTAGAGTTCAGTTACTACACTGGGAGGCTGGAAGGCAGAGCCCTGTGAGACTTTTGCTCCCGTTGGGATAAAATGTGCTTGTGTAAGGTGGTACCTGCCCTGGCCGCCACAGGGAAGGCCCGGGGAACTCCTTCAGCTGTGGCTTCCTTTCTTGCTGCCCACTCTTGGCATGGCATTGGGATGAAGTGACTGGGTCTCGGGCACTGAAAGCAACGGTAGAGAGGATCATGATGATTTTTTTTTTTTTAAAGTACCTTGAAGTTTTAATAAGGCTTCATGTTTGGAGAAAAATATTACTTACAACATGCTTTTCCTTAAAGCAATTTATGTTAATAGAAAAGTGTCCTAAAGAAAAATTAAACACAGCAGTGGGGCATGTTATATTTTTCTCAAACAGACATGGCACTTTTATTGGAATTCTAATGAAATATATACCCATAAAAACGTTTGGCCCGCCCCCTGCCCCCTCCACTTAAACATGACCGACAGTAGTCACATGTAGAGTATCCAAGCCAAGTCCACTGATTAATGCGTTGTCTGATGTCTGCCATCACCTGACAGAATAAAGCTAATCCGAATTGACTGCATGCCACGTTTTTATGACATGGAGCTATTGAAGAGAACAGGAATAATTAACTGGAAATGTAATGGAGGAAGCTCTGCCTGAGCCTGGGCTGTCATAGAGCGTAACACCTGATAGGGCTTCCCTGAGCGCCGGCCCCGCTGCAATAACACTTTGTATGCTACTTTCTGAAGAAATGGGTGACTCAAGTCGTCCATCAGTGCAATTCATTCTGAAGAGAGCATGACAGCTGTGGCAGGTACAAAACAGAGGTGCCTTGTTCCACTGAGTGACAGTAATTATGGGTAAGGGCTTTGTAAACACGCCTCTCTGCTCGGGGGAAGTGAACAACATGCAGTAAAGCACCGGCATAACCAAAATGACGTCTATAAATAAATAGAAAATAACTGGCACTTTTCTAATTGAATGCAGATAGGTAAATAAATCAGGGGGCACTTAAGCCCGTTTAGATACAATGAGTCATTTTCTACTCCTTGACAAAGTGAAAAAGGCAATTGGCTCTTGAAGTTTACCCAGATGTGGCATGTTGGAAAGAAGGCTTTCCACCTATGGAGCTGCTATCTCAGTGAGAAGTGTGTATATATTATAGCACACACGTGGGTGTGCATATATGGATTTGTGTGCAAGGCGCTCTCGATTTGGAAAGAGACTATATTTTAAGACTATTTTATTTTGGGCCCTGGTTTGGCATTCTGGCATTTAACCAGAGAAAAAGTGAGAAACATATTGATTCTTTACCCAGGCTGGTCCACCAGGTGTGAGCTGACTTAGAGCACAAATAAACCCCAGGGGCAATCAAGAGGCTTGTAGGGTTAACCTACACTCACCTGTCGGGCTGTAAGTACGAGAGATTCCCAAATAATGGATTGGACAAGATGGAAGTTCCTTTCCGTCTCCTGTAAAGGTACAGGCAGGCAGTCCAGGGCTACTCTGGTGCTCACGGATGTGGGGCCAGGCTCTGTCTGCTGTGCTGCTTCACCGTGGCCGGTGAGCACTGTGTTTCAACAATAGGATGGAGAAGACTTGACAAGGGCACTGTTTTTTAAATTAAGTTCTTGGAAGCGGCCACATGACCCTCGTCATTGGCCAGAGCTCGGTCCTGTGACCACATCTAGCTGCAAAGGGGCTGGTGATGTATCTCTGTTTCCGAAGGTGAAGAATGTTCTTACAGTAATAAAGAGGAACGTGGGCACTAGGGGACTACTAGACAGCTCGGTATACTTGCTGTGATCGAAGAAGACAGCTGCTTCGTACAGTAGCATGTAGTAAGACAGAGCTTCCCAGGGCCCTGATCATGCCCATTTTGCCTCATTCTTTTCCTAAATCCATCATTAAAGCCACAAAAAGAGATACTTGGTTTAGGCCATGAAGCAATCCTGAATGGAAGAATATTTCTTACTCTTCAGGGTGGGGTGATGGGAAGGTTACTCTGCTGCTTCCTTCTTCCTAACTCTCACTCTTCTGATACCTACACACTTTCTTCAGCCTGAGACTGGATTCTCGTTTGAAAAGCAGCTTCCTCCAGGAGTGACGTTCAGTGTGTATCAGCTTTTGACAGTTTAATTTGAATGGGTTTCTGAGTTTTCTATCTTTTTCTTTTGAGAGTAGAAGTCTTTCCTAGGTGAAAATAAGGTTGGGCCCACCCATCTAACTTGTGGAGATGAAGGGAGGGTTAGTACCCTAGATATTTAAGTATTTGTGTGAATTATTTAGGGTTTTGCTATTTGTTGCCATTGGTTAAGAAATCTGTTTATCTGAATTTTTTTTTTAAAGGAACATTTTCCCTCTCTGTGGGGTCTTTTTTCATTTAATCGATTTAAAAAATAATGGAAAAATATTACCCCAAATTCTTCCTTTCTTTTCCTGCTAAATTTTTCTCTCTCTAGTTTAGAGATATATGACTTTGTGTGTGTGAATGTATATCAGTTAGAAAATGCTCTTGCAGGGCAGGGAGTGAATGTACTGGAATTATTCTGTGTATGACAAGAACTAAGTAAATACAGTGTTGTGCCAGGAGTTCACTGTGGAAGCAATTGCTTGGAATAGCATTTAGTGCCACTCTATTTAAGTCACAGCTTTCATTGAAGAATTCTCAGAAGTGGCTACAGCACGAAAGGAAGGAAAAATCCCTAAAGTAAAAGGAGAGAGCTTTTCGGGGAGTTATGAATTGAGGGGGGCGGGGGGAGCAGAATTTAAACACACATAACTGCGTTCAGTATGTGCTGATTGACAGCAGCAGAGGAAGCCAGTGTGGAGGACAGAGCCTGGGTTTTGGGGGTCCACAGTGAAATAGCTGATAACCTTTATTGAACACCTTCTGTATGTCATGCATTATGCTAGGTGTCTTGCAAACACACCTTCACTTAGTCATCACAGCCACCCTGGGAAACAGTGCACTTATCTATTTTACAGGTGGAGAGACTGACACTAAAAGAATTAAAGACCAAGAGTCAAAGTAGGGGGCTTCAGTACGGTCTCCTGATTTTGCAGGCTCTGTTTGTCATTCTGTGTTGGGTTATGATATCAGGGAGGCGGAAAGGAAGAGCCTGTAAGCTGGTTTAACTAGGGCGCTCTGTCCACATAATCCTCACATCTCCCACTCCCCACTCGCAGCCCCCGACAGTCACGCTTCACCAGGGTTGGGCCAGCTGCTGTGTCTCCAGGCCTGGACGTGGCCTCTAGCAGCTGGGTAGGCCAGGGATGACCATGTACGGCGAGCATCGGGATCTTAGTGGTTCTTGGATATCCCCACTTCCTAGCAGATGGGACAAGGCCTGAGAACTCTAGTGGTTCACCAAGGCGTGTTGTTTTCTTTTTAGGCATTGTCTTGGTTCCCAATTAGCCAGGAGTTTTGTTTTGCCTCGAAGTCACGAACATCCCAGCTGTCAAAGTCTTTCCTTCCCAAACATCTGCAGCCATTCTGCCCCAGGCCATGAGCTCATCTGATCTCCTTCTCCAAGCTGCCTCGCATTTGACCTGGTTTTGTCCATGAGACCTTCAGTGAAAGGCTCAGTGGTAAAGTGGTATTTGTGAGTCAGTCCTCCCTCTGAGTCAGAAATAAAACATGTTACAATGCTATGGGGCCACCCTGTAACGAAACCCAAAGACCCATTCCCTCTTAGTTCTTCTGGGATGCCAAGGGGCTTCTGATATATATTTGGGGCCTGTTTTTGGTGAGAGTGAGGATAGAGCCTCAGAGCAGTCAGATGATGCATTCCCC
Source organism: Mormoops blainvillei (assembly GCA_004026545.1). Taxonomy (NCBI): domain Eukaryota; kingdom Metazoa; phylum Chordata; class Mammalia; order Chiroptera; family Mormoopidae; genus Mormoops; species Mormoops blainvillei. The sequence goes on from PVJD01004493.1 coordinate 59,246, forward strand.
CCACTTTCTCCCCGCTCTTCCTGTTTCCTGCCTTCACTCTGACTTTCTACTTATTTCAAAATAATAAAACCTAATTATTCAAGGAGAATTGATTATTCTCTTTAATATTTGATCAGGGAATTTATTCCTAAGATTAATACTGTTGTTTAGTAAAACTGAGCAGAGTGAAAAAGATACTTGATTGGAAGCGGGAAAAAAAAAACACCCAAACTTAAAACCAAACAAACCAAAAAGAGATTTTTGAGTAGTGGCTTGACAGATTGAGAATTGAGAGATCTCAGGCAAGCGACAAACTCTGTGAAGCTCCATTTCCTTAAAGGAAACACGAAGACAACTAACTGACCTTGTTCTCCCCGCAGAAGTGTTCTCAGATGCCAGTGGGATAACCTGTGTGCAGATGCTTTGTGAACTGTAATGTGTGTCACATACACGGTTGACAGTTTAGGCTCTGGTTTTGGTCAGGTCTAGGAGCAGCGCCTTACATGGTGTGACTTGGGAAAATGATTTTATCTCAGTCGTTCTCAACCTGGGGGGCAATTTTGTCCTGCCCTAGGAATATTTGACAATGTCCGGAGACATTTTTGGTTGTCACAGTTGGGAGGGGGAGTGCTACCAGCATCCAGTGGGTAGAGGCCAGAGATGCTGCCTAACATCCTACAATGCACAGGACAGCCCCCCACCACAAGGAGTTGTCTGGCTCTAATGTCAATAGTTCCAAGCTTAAAACACATACACACACACACACCCTGCTTTATCTTAATAAAACTCAGGGTTTTTTTTGTTTTTTTTCATTTTAAGGCAAGACAGAAATAATAGCGATAGCAGATGGCACAGAGCTGTGCCGGTTGAATAGAGTGACACAACTAAATCACAGTCCAGTGCCTGGCATGTGTTAAATGCCCACAGAAGCCTTTTTCGTGCTCAGTGTTCCTGTAGCTGCTCTCCCACAATCCTTCCTGCTTGTTTGCAGCCCTTAATTATCAATCCTTCCTAACTTTACATTAGTAAATATTTACTAATATTTAATAAATGAATATCAGTAAATATTCATCTGGATTTGGCTACCTAGTATTCATTTACTCTCTTCTAGAACACCACTTTTCTTCGGAGAATTTCTTTACCCCAATTTTGTGACATCTTGGTGGTAAGATAAATCTAGATGCTTCTCTGTAAGGAAGCAAAAGGGCCACCTCCTTCCTCTTCCTGCCACTGTACAACCAGGGAATGGTCATGCAACTTGACCTTGGCCGATCCATCTCTTCTAGAACGTTGACTTTTGACTGTAAGCAAAAGTGATGAAAACACGCAGAGGCGCGCTGGCCTCAGGGTTTGTGCTGCTACTAGTATGTGTGCTTCTCCCATCCACAGAGCCCCTTGGCCCCTGCCCTTTCCCTTGCCCGTTCGTCAGGCTCTGATGGATGCGGTGGGCTCCCCCAGCCTTGCAGCACATTCCCAGAGTGGGTCTCTTGGTGGCACACAAAACTGTTGACTGATGACTTACTGTCAACGACCCAATAAGCAGAACCGCAGGACTGGATGTACTGTATCTTTTGGGAGAGGAGATGGGCATGGGGGTATGGATTTGCAGCCTGGGTGGTAGCAAAACAGGGAAGAGCTTCCAAATGTATTTTCCCCAGTAACACTGCAGCAATGTTCAGTTCCAAGTTTTACAGCTCACATTCGTTATCGAAGCAAGAGCTGAATCTTCCTCCTCTAGCCAAGTCCTTATCAATAAGCATAAATCAGCAAAGTGTTTTAGCTCTGTCCTGGGGTGAACCCTTTACATTGGGCTAATAGAATTAAGCAACCATTTGACTTAAAATACTGATTTAAGCAAATTCTCAGAAGTATGTGGTATGTTTATTGTAAAACACACATTTGAAACTATCCTTTCTCCTCCTTATCTTTTATGTTCGTCAGAGTGTATATTAATATCTGTATAGAATAGAAACTTACATTTTTGTGTCCATTTGGGAGTAGTCCAGTCAAGCAGTGACACTGGCTAGTGACTAGCACAAGGAAGAACAATCGACACATTCACCAACTGTTGTTTTTAGTTTGTTTTTCTGGATTAGAAGTGTGATTGCTTGGAAAAAAAATCTGACGAGCTTCTCTTGTTTTGAAATAATAGCTTAATAACAAATCACACTTGTTTGGTGGTTTAAAGTTTGTCAGGCAGTTTTAAGTTTACAAAGAATATTGCGCCTATTCCTTTTCTCATTATAAATATAACCTATGAAGTTTAAGTGTGCGTGTGAAATTTAAGCAACGTCTATTTTTTAAGGGCACAAAGATAATAATTGAAATAGAAATTCAGAGTTGCAATTCTTGAATCTGTCAATTATCCTCAACAGACAGAACTAGCAATTATTCCAAGTTTAGGTTAGATAGCATGATCCATAGTTAATATGCATTTATAAAGTCAAATTATGTGTTTACCTGTGCCCATGGTGGTAGTTAACATCTGTGTGATTATTGAGTAGAGGTATAAGAAATAAAACTGGATAAACAAGCTTTGCAAATGTTTTAAAAATAAAATGATTAAGTCTCCAATGAAGCCAGTTAAAATTTCAGCACTTCCGAGGCTCAGGATTTTCCGTCTGTAAGTTGGGGTAATAATAGCAACTACTTCACTGGTTGTTTTAATGATAAAATGAGATCATGTGTATGCAGAGTTTTAATTATATTTGAAGAGTTCAGTTATAGACAAAGATTTTATCATTTCTAATGCTGGTGGTGGGGGGTGTGAGGGCGAGGGAGAAAGCATTTAATACTCTTTGCCAAGGATAAAGTCAGCTAAGCACTAGCAGCAGCCACTATGTATCACTTGGGTCAATTAAAAGAGGAAAAGTGTCATGAATGACATCTCTAGAGTAGTCACATATTTCAGAGTAAAATCTAGGACTGGAAAGACCTTGGTCTTTTGCGTTATTAGTGACATCATGAGAACACCTCGCTCTCCATTCTCTTCTCTCTCCCCGCCTACCCAATATGGTAACGTACAGCAGATGTTTTTGGTGTTGGGACGTGAAGGAGGCAAACACCTAATTCTTCTTTGATCAGCTGGATGCAGTCGAAGGAAATTGACTATGACTTAAATTGGGGCTCCTGACCCCAAAAGAAGTGTGACTGATGCTTGAGGACTGAGTCTCATTGCTATGAATGTATCCTTCCCCTGCTGAATTCGTGGCCATTCTTTGAAACCCATTCCACGTAGCCTCTTTTCCATGCAGTCCTTTTTGATCCACCAACTAGCTTTGATCTCATCCACAGGAGAATGGATTTGAACTTCTCTTATGGAACTTATAGTGGTTCTGAGACCCCCCTAGATTATAGGCACCTTGAGGGTGAGAACCATGTCACACCCCCTGATGGTGGCATACCCAAATGGCAGGAACATTAAGAAAACAAACACACAAACACAGCCTTTTGAGGGGGAGTTTTAGAGACTGTTCACAAGTACAGTTTCTCTTGGACCAGTTTCCCCACCTCTATTGCTTTTTCTATTAGTGAAAAATGAAGAGGCTGAGTATATTGCCCACATATCTTCCAGCTACATCTTTAGAATGCATGGATGGTGTGTCTTGCCAACAGGGCAGATTCCATCTACTGACGTCACCAGGGGAAGCATGAGCCTCCTGGGCCATCCGTCATCATCCAGACTCCCTCCCACGTCCCTCCTTTGTGAATGTTTGTACTCTCAGTCTGTCATCAGCAAACTGCCTTGAATCTGCAACCTCTTCTCTGAAATGCCCTAGATGTTCTTGCTCCGCCTGTACCTCCCTCCCTGAAATTTGTTTCAAGCGCTGGCTGCTTTTCTCTCATGCTCCCTGTACCTCAGGGTACTGACATGGGATAGATGTCCTCCTGGCTGCCTATTAGTCATTAGAAGCCATTCGTCTTTCTTCATCTTTCAGAAACCCCAATCTTTAAAGCTCAGGACATCCTCCTCTTGCACCCAACCTTCTCTTTGAGCCCTCTTCTGCTAGTTTCCCGGTTACGCCCCTTAATTTATAGAACTGATAACTGGTTCACTGTCTTCTTCCTTCTACCCCTGTCATTATTCATGATGGTGTAAATATCCATGTGGGTGACCCATCCGATACCCTGGGCTCTCAGCTCCTTAACTTCATCACCTTCAATGAACTTCTTCCACTGCACCTCACCACCAATTCTCTTGATCAAAACAATCATTGTATCTCCTTTAAAATATCAGTTTTGAATGTCCTTCTCGCTGATGCTTTCTGTTCTTTTATCTCACTTATTCTGTTATCTTCACTACAATAATTTACCGACCATATCAAGGCCTCTGCCATCAACAAAGCCAGATGGGGGAAGGATTGAGGGTGGGGCTGGGGAAAGTGGTGACAGGAAAATGTTGACAAACAAAACAAAACAAAACAAAAGTAGATGGGGGTGGTGGTGGTGGTTAAGAATAGTATAGGAAATCGAGAAGCCAAAGAACTGATATGAACAACCGATAGACATGAACTAAGGGGAGGGTAATGATGGGATGGGGTGTAGGGCAAAGGGGATAAAAGGGAGAAAAACCGGGACAACCGTAACAGTAAAATCAATAAAATATTTTAAAAAAAGACCTCTGTTCCCTCAGTCCTACATTTTTCACTATCCATCGCCCTCTTCATTTGTACACAGAACAGTGCGGGCGCCCACACGCATATCCTGTGCCTTCTTTCCTACCACAGTGGAAGGCGCCTCCGTGCTTCACTGGCGCTCTGGATCGCATCCTCTCACCTTTGCTCCCGTTACCCCCTTCCTCTCATGTTTTATCAGTTTTTCCTTCTCTACTTCAGTCTTTCCATCAGCATATGAACATGTTCTAGTACCTTCTTTCTTTATCTCCTTTCTCTTGACCTCACCTGTCCCTCCAGCGACTACTCCCTTTCTTTGTTCCCCTCCACAGCCAAGTTTATTGGCAGTTGTCTTTATTCGCAGCCTCTGCGTCCTCATCTCCCGTTCTCTCCTCAACGTACTATAGCTGTTTCCACCTCCTTAACTGTGTGTAGCTTCTCTAATCAAGATGGTCAATGCCTGTGGCCAGTCCTGTCGTATTCTCATTTTCTCTCTTGGCAGCAGTCAGCTCAGCTCACCATCCCTTTATGAAGCCTTTCTTCCCCACTCTTGGCTGACTTGTATTGTTTTCAAACATTTTTGCTCTTATAGCCCCTAAAAGAATTTTGTAAAATTTTGTAGACTGTTGAACATTTTTAGAGTTGACATCTGTATTTTTCACCATAAGTTCAAATACTTGCTAGAGGTAGAATTTCCAGCATGTTATGAATATTGACATTTTAAAACTGTTACATTGCTATTATTAAGTGTGCTCAGTGGAACCTAAACACCGTAGAAATTTGATACCATCAACCATTTAGAAAATACACAGACTTCTTTAACAGTTAGCAATTATACATTGTTCCCTTTTCCCCTTGAATTTATATTTTCATTCAACTTTCTTCACATATTTTTCCCATGGAATAGAGTTGATCACTCTACCAACTTCTCTGTAACTAAATTGTGTTTATAAATTGAGAAGAAACTTTTAAAAATTCCTGTTACTACAAGGCTCTATAAATTAATACACTTCTTTTAGATTTAGTTATTGTTACAGTTACTTATTTATATACTTGGTCAAAATAACATAAGTACAAGGTCTGTCCAGAAGTTATCCAGCCATGTAATATGAAAAATAGAGACATTTATTGAAGAAGATACAATAAACATTGTACTTAGGACAATGACGCCTCATTTCCCTTCAAAGTAGGCACCTTGGGACCTCACACAGTTCTCCCAATTGCCATCAGCTGCCCAGTCATATTTTCCTGAATCTCATTGATGGTCTGAAATCTCTTACTTTTCAAAGGTGATTTTAGTTTTGGGGAAAGCCTGAAGTCGCAGGGCACCAAATCTGGGCTGTAGTGGGGCTGAGTCACCTGGGTGATTTTGTTTCCCCAAACAACTCTGCATGAGATGTGATGCATGAGCAGTGCACTGTTGTGATGAAGCTGCCAGCCACCAGTTGCTCATAGCTGCAGCCTTCTGAATCACCTGAATAGTTTCTGCAGAGGAATGTTCAAGCTTAACTCAAAATCTGATACACTTTCATTGCTCTACTTGCTAAGTCATTTTGATTGCGATGACCACACAGTACACATGCTCACTCAATGGCGTCTACCACCCTCACTGACTAGTACAGTGAAGTCCTCATTGTTCGGGCATGTGCATTCCAATCCACTCTGCTTGGCTGCCAGGGTACATTGATGTCACGCAAACCATTCTCATTATATTAACAATGGCTGGACTTTTTCCAGACACACCTTGTATTGTATGTTACAAACTGTGATGGAAATGTATTAATTTTGAAAAGAAAATTTTACTAAAAACATAAATTCTTATGAGTTGGTTGGGTCTTATCTTTTTTTTCACCCTTTAGGTCATGTATCTATGAATACTGCTGCTCATTATTCTGAGACAGAATTCAGCATCAGTTTTCTTTGTCATTCTCGCTGTTCTCTCCCTACTCGGAGCCATCATCATCAGGGATCATCTGGAGGACTATGATACTACCCTTTTGCTGTCTTGCCACTTTCACTCTGCCACACCCCCACCCACCCAAGTGTTCCATGCTTCACAAAGCAGCCAAAGTATCTTTTTAAAAATATCAATCAGATCATGTCACTCCACTGCCTGAAACGCTGTATGAAAAATAATCCCAGTTCTTCAGCTGGTCTACAAGGTTGTATGGATGCTGCCTACATTTTTGATCCCAGTTTTACATTTGTGTCTCCTTTGCTCACTGAACTCCAGCCACACTGTCCCTCTTTTTCTTCCTAAACACACCAAGTTTCCTTTTTTCTTAGGGCTAGGCATGCTATGTCCTTAGTCTAGAATTCTCTTCTCTCAGACTCTCCCATTGCTCTCTAATTTTTCTTCCTCAGACCTTGGCCCACGTAATGTTTCCTTTTAGATGTCTTCTATGACGACCTTCCTATCTATCCCATTATTCTATTTTTTATATCATGTACCTTGTTAGAAATGGATTGTTTCTGTTGTTATGTATGTAATCTCCTTGAAAGCAAAGATCTCTCCTGTTTTACTTATCTCCGTATCCCAATGTCAAAAATGTATCAAGCACAGAGCAAGTGCACAATACAGATTTGTTGAATGGATGCGGAAATGTTCACTGTGTTTGCCGTGTTTTTATTTCTTATTTATTTATCTTTTTAATGCAGGATCCTGCCTGGGGGTGTCTCTAGGGAAGAATATTGACCTGCCATCTCATCCCACCATTGAGTGTTGTCCTAGACCCACAGCTGGTATCACAGAGCAGCATACAGTCATCGGCTTTGGAGTCAAATAAGGATTCCCGAGGATTTAACCCCAGAACTGCCAATGTCCAGCTCCATGACCTCAAACAAGGCACATCACTTTTTATATTTCGGTTTCTTCACATTTAAAATGGAAACTATAACGTGCAGGACTGTTGCAAGAGCTGGAAATGATACAGGTAAGTGACTCTCACACAGTAGACATTCAACTAATGGCGATTGTTAAATTACTTTTCTTATCGTTGAATTATTATTGTTATCGCCCAATCCAGCTCCTCTAGAATTCCTTTTACTGGCCTAACTTAAGGCCAGTGTCAGGTTGGAGTAGGGTAACAAAATCCTGCCCCCTCGCCCCAAGATAGGCAGGCTCTGGGGAGCCTTGCAACAGTGGGTCAGGACTTCTCTGTCTGCAAATCCCCCTACAAGTTCAGGCTAAAGCTAGTCTTCATCAGACCACCTCCTTCTCTTTCCCTGTCCTGATTTCTTTACCTCTTGTCACATTCTCCTGGGAGCAGTGCCTCAATAAATGGTGTGTGCGTGAATCCCTGTCGCAGGCTGTGCTGCTGTAGGACCTGCCTGGGGCTGTGGGTACTGCCTTCTGTTCCACCAGGAGACACTTACAGGGTTTATTACACAAGCAGCTATTTTTTTTCTAGTAACATCCAGTCCATCAGTTATATTTATTTGCTCACAGTAAGAGCCTTATTTAGAAGTGAGAATTATCCTGATATCTTTGCATTAGTTTAATTATGGTTGGAGGAGTTATTTATTATTAGAAGAAGAAAGAATGGAAAGGAGAAGCAATTACTTTTCTCATTAGAGAAATATGAGACGAGGCTCTAGAGCTCAAACGTTAAGGCCTTTCTATCATCTAGCGACATATGAGGCCGTGGTAGGACGTGGCTCGGTGATCCGGTATTCAAGCAGCCGCCGCCGCTCGCTGTGCTGTGAGGCTCGGGAAAACATACTCAGCTTCTCTCTGCCTCATTTTTGTCAATTGTAAAATGAGAAAAAACAATAATCAGAGCTGTTGAAAGAAGTAAATAAAATCGTGTATGTGAGAGTTTGGTAATTATAAAACACATCATAAAGGCGAGGTGTTTGAGGTATAAAAGTCACCTTCTGGTTGGTTCAGCAATTGGAAGTGAAGGCATTAAGCTATAGCCCACAAGTGTGAGCCTCCTTAAATATGTAGAATTAGGGAAAATTGTGTTAGTCATATGCGTTTTGTTTTAAAGAAATTATTTTTTATGAAAAACATCTATTTCAGACTTAAAGTAGAATAAGGCAGGCGCACTTTGTAAATGATAAAATGTATATGTATTGTGTGTATTGATTTCAGCTCCAGTGATTTCTGAGAACTATTTAGGGGAGTTACATTAATAGTATTTCATAGGATTTATTAGCCGTGAAAAGTCCCCCAGAGCTGCCTACATAAGGCTTTAATTATTCAAAAATTGCTCTTTGGCACCTCAAACATTGCCAAACCTGGAAGTAAGAAATTGAACACTTTTCTGGTGGCAACGAGAGACTTTTTTTTTCCAGTGCAGGAAGCATCAGTGAAAACGGGTACCCGAAAGTTTGAGGGACCCATAGCTTGAAGGTAACTTAGATACCTGGGAATGAAGGAAAGAAGTACTTCAAATGGTTTAGGACAGAGGCAGAGGCAAAGAAATAAACGACAGGAGACAGACTGATGAGCAAAGAAAAGCAAGAGCAGGAAGGCTAACGACGTGGCCGACACTGATAATGGAGAACCAGCGGAGGCGAAAGGACCCGGCGGGCAGCAAAACGTCCGACAAAACAAGGGAAGGCCTGGAGGCCAGGCCCGTATCAGCAACTGGCCTGCAGGGGGCGCTGGGAACCACACCCTTCTCAGGCGACACACAGGAAATGACCTTGTTTTTCTATTTTCATTAGAGAAATCAAAAGGCTTAAGGTCTTGACTTGTCCTCTGGCACTTGATACACCCCTCCCCCAGGCGTCCCATCTTCAGCCTGCAGGACAAAGGCTGCTACTTGAAGGGCCTTTTTTGGTCTCCTTGACAGTTGTAAACCCCTTCGTTCTGCTTCTGCGCTTATCCCCTTATGCTTGTCTTTAGACGCTGGACTCAGGCGCTTCTCCAGTATTCATCTGCAAACGTCTGGAGGGCAGGTCATCTTGACAACCTCAGTGCTTCCGACTTGATCTGGCGATGATTCACAAAAACCTGCTTAAGGAGGCGGGGGAGTCTTATTCTGAGCCTGCACAATCTTAATGGGTCAGTACTCAGATGATTAAGACGCCAGGTATGCCAAGGACCCACGTTTCCACTTATGTTTTTTGAGTGTGCCAGCCTCTGCTCTGGGCAGCGGCGAGCATTTAAAGTCAATAAAGGTGCTGATGACAACCAGTAACATTGGGTTACGCCTGCTCAGTGCCAGGAGCTGTGCTAAGAGCATTACATTTGCTATTAGTTCATCCTCACGGCAAAACGCCCTCAAGGAAGGCAGATGAAATGATGTAAAGGGGGAGGCAGATAAATGACATTACTAATAAACAACGGATAAATTATGATGCAACGCAGCGGGCAATATAGAAGCATGGGAACTAGGGACTGGGGGTAAGAACCTTTGCTTCCCCGAATTTGGGGAGGTATCCGTGTAATTTTTAAGTTGTTTATTTCTCAAGGAGACAAATAGTCCAAATAGAACAGGAAAAGCTTCCCCTGGTGTGTTAGCCTTGCCAAAAAAAGAAAAAATAAAAAAAAAACAAAAGAACAAACAAAAAATAAACCTCAGCAATATATTTTATCCAGTTGAAAAGCAAAAGCTCCATATTACAATCTTATTATTTAGGAAGGATATTTGAATTGTTTAAATGTGCAGATATTATTTCTGATGCTTATACTTAACTTGGATGATAGTGTTATAGCTCTTATTTCTCCTGTTTATTATAAATTGGTATTAAGGCACATTGCCGAGTGTTCATGTTAATTTAGTGGATATTTTGCACATGGCAAAAAGAATTCTTTTGAGCTTTTTCTTTGGAAAGACAGCTTTATAAAGAGCCCTCTGTGGAATACATGACTTTGCTATTATCAAGCAGAGTACCGTGCAACTATTTTAAAATTTATATTTACGCATTTAATTTGTGTCTTAAAATATAGAGAGACGCAGCAGAAAGTGGGCCCCCAATTAGCTAGAGTGTGTGAGGTTGAATCCTGCTGTAAGAGGTGGCATGGTGAGGTGGGAGGGAGCATATGTATGGTAAGGACACACCAGGCCTAGGTCCTGCCGAGTGGTCTTAGGAAAGTCACTTTGGTTCTCTGGGATTTAATTTTTTCACTTGTAAATGCAGGATTGGGACTCTAACTCTGAAAGTCTTTTGTCTGTTACTAAATGCTAGGCTGGAAGCCAGCTTCTATCTTTTCTTACGGAGTAAGTCCAGACTCATGATGCTTCTCCTACGACAATCAGGATAGTTGGAGAAAAGGCATGAGTTCAGAGATTTCAGTAAGAAAGTTGGCCTTTGTTATCTTGGAACTTAGAAGTGTATAAGAATTGATTTTTTTTTCGAGGTGATATCTCATCGTGGTTTTATTTTTAATTTTTTAAAAATTAAAAAAAAATTGTTGTTCAAGTACAGTTGTCTCCATTACCTCCCCCACCCCCACCTCCCCATCCATCCCCACCTCCCACCCTCGATCGTGTGCCCCTTTGGCTTTTTCCATGTGTGCTTTATACATGTTCCTTGATGACCCTTCCCCTTCCCTACCCGCCCCCCCGCTAACCCCTGCCCCTTTCCCCTGGTTACTGTCAGTTTGTTCTTTATTTCAATATCTCTGAGGAATTGATTTTTTTTAAAAAATAATGCACATTATGTTAAAAATGTACACAAGTGACAGACATTAAAAAGTGGTTTGCCCTGGGTGGTAAGGTAAAATAGGTCATTTAGTTTTTCTTAATAGTTTCATATATTTCCAAAATTTTCTGTAATGAATGTTAACATATACATATTCGCATACGTACATTCAGGAAAAAGCACTTTCAAAAACAGAATTGTTGGTAATCCTTATAAAGTGTCATCAATGAACCAAACTCCACCCTACATTTGTTTCTTACTCTGTGTATGACTTTTTATTTTAATAAACACTAAAATCACTGGCAGGGACAGATAAATATCTCCGGTGAGATGGGTGAATTAGAGATTACCAAGGATATGGCTGGTCACTTGCCCAAGGTCACAGAGCTAGTGAGAGGTACCAGTGGGGCTTGAACTCAGGTGGTCCAGAGCTTGTCCTCTTTCTCACCCTGCCTCTCCCAGCTTCTCCAGACTGCGGTAGCATGTGGATTACAGAAACCCAGGGACTGGCTCCTCGAACATCGGTTACTTATCCAGTTTAGTTCAGACTGATTGTGCGCTGGTGCCAGTCTTCAGTGGTTGCAGACTGTGACAGCTGGGACTGACTGGTGAAACACAAGCCAATGGTCTTCCTTTGCGGATTGCTTTCCTTTTTGAATAGAGTGTCGGGATGCCCTCCAGAAAAGTACCTTTATGTTCTCAATGTAGCTAAACACTTGATTTTCTGTTAATGAGCTTAATGTAAAACTGGAACTAAAGTTGAGCTGGTTGGATGAGTGCAACAATTAATTGTGTGTGTTGGACACATGTTTTAGGTGGGTTATTTCCAGACTGAGTTTAGCCCAGTAATGTGATAATAGTCTCTCTCAGCCTCATGTCAGAGCCTGAGCCAAGCATATGGATTGTCTTCATGAAAAATTTAGGCTGGGCCCCACAGCACAAGGGACAGGGGCAAACTGGCTCTTGCTCAGACCTGCCATGCCCTGGCAGTATCTTTTTAGGAAAGGCTGGCCGGCCACCCGTCCCTGAATATCATGAGGCTGGCAGTTCAAACAACCTTAATTCTCAAACATGACAGCCATAGGATGATAGCCTCAGAATGAGAATGGACTTCAGGATTGTCCACCCCGTCTCCCATCCTATGCAGAAATACCTAAATAACCCTTGACAGGTGGTCATCTACTCTCAATGAGAATAAATCCAATGATAGGGACCTCATCATTTTATAAAGAGACCTGTTCTATTTTTGGACAGTTCTACTAAAAAATTCTCCCTAACGTTTCTTCATTGGTTCTCCTCTACCCGGGTGAATTGCAGAGCTGTGTTGCCCAGTATGGTAACCGCCAGCCACCTGTGGCTATGGAGTACTTGAAATGTGCTGTAAATGTAAAATACACATGAGATTTCAAAAATTCAGTATGAAAAGTGCTACAGTGGTTACATGTTGAAGGGGTACTTTTTGAGTATTTTGGGTGAAATGCAATATATTATTGAAATTAATTTCATCTGTTCCTTTTTACTTTTAAATGTGCTGATTAGAAAATTTTAAAATTACACCTGTGACCAGCATTCTATTTCTATTGTGTGGTGCTGCTGTAGGTATTACAAGTCTGTACCCTCTTCTAAATGGCAGTCTTTACATTTTGGAAGACTGCTATTGTGTTTGCCGCCCCCCCCCCTTTTTTTAAGAGTAAATGTCCTAGGTTCCTTCAAATGCTCTTGACTTAACATAATTCCTAGACCTTTCACCATGAAGTGTATTCCAGTTTTTCAGTCTTTACATTTGGCTGAATACTGTAAACTGAAGACTATAATTAAGATGTACCAAGCCCTTTGGGGCTATTATATCCATTATTTGATATTATACTTTTGTTAAAGCATATCGCTTGCTCTAGTTTTGATGGTGGTTAAATTAGACTATTCACGTGTTCTTAACTCAGGGTCTGTGACTCCTCTGGTCACAGATGAGTTCCAGCTGAAACTGTAAACAGAATTTTAGGACTATTGGCATTCGTCTATGAGATAGTACCTGGCTTTCATGGATTTTCAAAGAGATCTGTGACCCAGTAGATTGTGTTAAGTTTTTTTCACAAAACCATTGTTAATCTCAGTCTCTCATACTCTCACCCTTTTAAATTAGATTTTTTAAAAAATGAATTATTTTACCTTTATCCCTATTAAGTTTATTCTTATTCATGTCAGTCTGCTCTTTTGGTTTATTGAGAGCTTTTTCCTCTCTTGGGTCATTTGACAGTTAATGAATTAGGTTTCTCTCCCAGCTTTGTCACACCTGCAGTTTTGATAAGCATGTCTTTTGTGTCTTCATCCATCACTGAAGTTTTGAACTGGGTAAACCGTAGATAGCACTTGGGAGTCTGCCATTGTAACTGCCCTTTGGACAGGCAGGGATTCATCAAGCAGTCGACATTCCTTGGGTAAAGTTGTTCAGCCAGCTGCAGATCTGCTCAGCTGTATTGTCATTCGTGTCATTCGTGTCCACAGGTTGTCAAATTCTTTGTTGAAATCAAGATATATTTTTGTCCGCGATATTCTCCTCTTCTCCCTGATCTGTAAACCTGTCAAAAAGGGAAATGTGGCTGGTTTGGTGAAAGACTGATTTTGGGAACCTACACTGGCTCCCAGCAATCACTGCACATAGAATGTTACTAGAAGGTTGACATTAAACCCATGGGACTGTAGTTTTTTAAAATCCATCTCCTCCATTCTTTAACATCTTTCTGAAAATTGGAACAATTGTCATGATAAAGGCTTGGTTGAAAATTAAATTTACATTGGATTGAAAATGGGAAATAACAGGCTTTTAAGTTAGCTGAGCCACAGTAATAAAAGGTGGTGATGAATAACGATGCATTACATTAAAGTATGAAGTCGTGTGATACCAAGAGTCAGGATAAAGACACTATCTACCACTGTAATATATTCTGTACACCAGTTTAAGCCATTTGCTCCCTAAAAGCAATTACATTTATTTATCACAATTTGTTCTTTGTTGACTATTAATGCTTTTTTTCCTTAAGCTTCTGGAAACGATTATCTTCGAGATAACCATAATTTATTTTGTTTAAAGTCTAGAACAGCTCAGTGCTTTTCCACTAAGACTCACAAACTTTTCTCTTCTCTCAGAAAAAGTAGATGTCAGGGTGCTTCTCCTGCTGAGCCTCCGGGAGTTATTCAGAGGAACAAGGTTTGGCTCTCAAAAATCCCACGCCGGAATCACTGAGAAGCTTTAAAATCCTAGTGTCCGGGTCATGTGCCCAGAAGCTTGGATTATTGGCTTGGGTGGATGGACATCAGGATTTTTTGAAGCTTTTCAGAGGATTATAATGTGTAGCCAACGTCAGGCACACTGATCTAGGCGAACAGCTCTCAAAGTGGAGTCCTAGACGAGCAGCATCAGTACCACCTGGGACTTGCTAGAAATGTAAATTTTTCGGCCCCACGTCTATTGAATTAGAAACTCTAGAGGAGGAACCTGTGCTTTAACAGGCCCTCCAGGTGCTTTTGATTCCTAGGAAGGTTTGAAAACCACAGCTCTAGGCTTTCTTTTCTCCTGGAAAAAGCGTTGCCCTGTCAAATGCTATTGAGTCTGAACATGTCTGGTCTGACGCCAATTAAAGCTCTCAGAGGCCACAAGAGTTGGCAGGTAAGTTATGCAGAAAGCTTTGTGCGCTCTCTTTTTCTCCTAGCCAGTGAGCTGGCCCGCAGAATGTGCAGTGAATGCTGTCTTGCATTTAGTGTGTGCGCACGACCGTCCCATCCTCAGTTGAGGGTGCGTAACCCAGTTTGCTGCTCGAGCCTTTCCTTCCTGTTCTTTATTTCCATTTATAGTACATGTTTTTGAGCCATGAGCTGATATTGTCTCCTTGTGACTGTGCTAGATTCCTGGGGGGGAAAAAACAAAACAAAACAGAAAAAGAATACCACCCTGGATGTTAAAAATGCAAATGTTACAGCCATCTCAGGCACTTGGAGGAAACAGAATGGTAAACATTGGCTGGAAGGCAGAAATTGGGGGAAGACCTTTGGGATCTTGCTCGGGGCATGGACGGTTTGGAAGAAACTCTGGCCCAGATCTGCACTGTCTGGGGCTGTAGGGCCACTTGGTTGGCACCGGAAGAACTTGTAGCCATTTTGGCTCTTCTTTCTGGCAGTGTGACCTTGAGTGGCTCACATAATTTCTTGGAGCCCGTTACCTCATGTATAAAAAAAACAAACAGGGAGCAATGACACCTGCCTCATGGGGCTGTTCTGAGGATTAGTTGAGATACTGTTTGTGGAAATGCCCAGCAGAGAACGAGTGAGTGGTGGTCCCCCTTCACCCCCCTGTGCCACCTGCCATCAAGTCGTAAGCGTTGTCTTTTGCTAGTTTCTCAGAACTAGGGCTCAGCGAAACTATGGAGCAGAACGTTTGTGCACAGAGCCTCAGTGGATCCTGGTTCCAGAAACTTCCTTTTTCCCTCCTGGCATCCTTCTTCCTCCTCGAGCTGGGACCTTGGCCCCTCTTTACGCTCTTTACTTTCACTGATCAATCAGTTAGAGGAGAGCCAATACTCTAATTAAGAATATGACTTAAGGCAGGTGTAGATGAGTCAGGAGTACTGACTGTGCTAGTGCTTTCACAGTTAGATATCACAGAACAGTGTTTAAATACCTCCTGCTCCCAGGAGGGAAGGGAGCCCTCGCACACTGAGTGCTGTCCTCAGCCCACGCTCATTCATCCTCAGAACAGGCACTGCTGCCATCCCCATTTCAAAAGGGAGGGAACCAGTGATAGTGGATTTCAAAAACCCAGTCAAACGGTTGGGAAACGGAATATTTTTTTCAGACTCACCTCAAAATATCACATAGGTTTCGGACTTTGATTCCACAGATCATGGACATAATCAAACAGAAAGAAGGTTTGTTTTCAAATCCATGCTACCCCTCTGTGTTGTTGTGGGGAAATACAAAACTATTGGGAACATTCCTCTATTTTCATGTTTAAATAATACCCAGTATACCCAGCAGAGTGAGCTATTTGGGCTTGCTGATTGGTCAGTTCCTAATAAAATCTGACTTTTTGTTAACCCACCTGAGGTAATTACTCCTAAGTACAAAATAGAACAGTGCCGGAGTCGCTGTTTTCTTCCAGGGAGGAAATTGGTATTTATTGAATTTTGCTTACCTCTTATTATGTCACTATTGGCACACACACTATAGAGTCGACCGTTCTTTGGAGAAAGTTATGGAAAACAGTCACTTCTCAGAATGACAACCTCTCTTTCCATCATGTTCTCTCCAACATCTTTCCTACCTTGCCCTTACCTGAAGAACTGACCCCTCAGTCCTCATTGGTGCTTCCGCAGCACTCACTCACAACAGGACCCAAAATGTTAATTAGCTTATTTGTCTCTCTCCATCCACCCCATCAAAGTATGTATTTGTTAAAGGAAGGGGTCCACTGTTTTACCCAGGTTTGTCCCTTTCTCCTGAGTTATCAAGGAGAGGGAAAACTAAATTTAATGAGTTGGTGGAAATTACCTGGCTGTCTGAAAGAGGGAAGAAATGTTGAGAAGAATGGGGAACAAAGATGAGTAGATAATTAAGTCTGGAACACCGGGCAGAAGGATTTATACTTCAGGTTGAAGCAGCGGGAGCCATTATAGAGTATGGAGCAAGTGGTGCAGAGATGAAGGCAGAAGGAGGCAAAGACTGTCCACCGTGAGCCAACCCAAGAGTCAGAGACCTGCAAGCAGGCCGCTGGATGCGGGCGTGGGATGCTCAGAGTTGCGCTGGCGGTGTACGGACATTGACAGTGAGAAAGAGGGGACACAGGGAAAACAAGGACACACCGAGAACCTCTTCTAAGGGCTAATTCAGAAGGGAAAATATTACTCTGAAGCTTCTAGATCACAAAATTAGCAGAAGAATGGAAAAGTTAGTTGGAAGAGGGTGGCCAGTTTTTGGAATACAGAAGCTGGGGAAGGAACCTAGGCTACATTTCATTAGCTGGATTTCTATTTCTTGGAAGTGTCAAGCGGGCATACAGATCTCCTAAGGTTTAAATTTTGCTTTTTCCTAAAAGCATAATGAAAGGGTGAAATAACCTCATCATTCTTTACATTTTAGGGAGTCCTTATTTTATATGCTATCACTGTAAGCTTTAATTTTCTTTGGAAAATGAATACTTCTCAGCGTCCCATGGGAGCTGTATCTTGTGGCATTTGCACAGATGACCACGTGAGCTGAGTGCTTACTATTAGATCAGGTGAAATATTGTTTAAAGTTCGCAGGGAGCCACCACAGGCCACCCACTGGACACCATGGGAGTGAAAAGGAGGCCAAAGGTCTAGTGTCTTTAACTGGAAAAGTACAATTGCAGGATCACAATGGCAACCCCAGGGTGCATTACGGCTCGTGGAAACAAGTGTATGATATCATAACAGAGGAAGAAAAGGCTGCCAATTTGCTTTCCAAATTCACCGTGCAAGAGCCGTACGTCGTCTTTTGAATGGTATCTGTGTTGGTTTCCTGTTGCTGCTGTAACAGGTTACCATGAATTTAGCGGCTTAAAATTGTTCTGCCTGTTCCAGCCCGGCAGCATTATGCCGCCGGCGTGAGTTCCCATCCCTACACCCCTCAGATAACCACGCATTAGGATTTCCAAATCTGAAAACAGATCACTTCATTTTAAAAAGAACACTAACTCTTAAAATAGTTATCTCCCTTAACCTAAAAAACAAGAGAGATTATTGATTTAATGTCTTGGAAATGTATGAATGAACATAAGTTCTGTTTACTAACTGCAGTCTGACAAGGAGATACATTAAATACAACAGAATAATAATTAGAGAGCTGACAGCACACTTGGTGCCAGCAGAAAAGCAGGACATCAAAACAAGACCAACTGCAGAAGTATTTCCCAGTTTTTATTTTTCCTATTGAGGTAAATTAAAAGGAGTGTTAATGGGAGTTCCTGCGGAACCCTTTGCCATGGAATGCTGTAATCTACTTGAACTCTAATTTGTCAGTATTTCCTTCTTGTTAAAACTAAAATCATTACGTATGAAAGATTCAAATTGTACCTCGATCTTAATCTAGAGATCTTTAATATTTCTAATTCACAGAAAAATACCATATCAGTGCTTATGTAATTAACATTTCTCTCTTTAAAAAACAAACAAACAAACATGTTAACATTGGTTTTCTGTGAGAAGTGTCTTTCATTGATTAGATCCATCTATATTTTTAAAAAATGAGCCCATATTTAACTCTTATAACTCATAGTTTAAGAGAAACAATAACATAGCATTGTAGCATATATACACTTGGTTCAGTGTTACATTTTAGACGTATGTATTAAATAATTGAAAGATAAAGAGTACTGATGTCCTCTGAAAGTAGTTTTTACCTGAGCAGAATTGTGTTTTTAAGTTAGATTAAAAAAAAAAAAAGGCTCTTGCTCATGGGTAATCACCATTGCTAGTTACCGCTGTAACCACAATTATGATTCCTGCAGCTTCCTTAACTAAATGGTTCCCCTTTGAAGCCGACAGGCGCAGCACAAGAGTGAAAAAAGTTAGAGTATATGGCCTTTTTGAATAAAAATATGAATATTACAAAGGCAAAATAATAGATACAGAATGTTAGCATTACTAGGTTCCTCCCCACCCCCCAAAATGTAGTCTAGTGAATTTGCAGCCCATTCTTTAGAGCCCTGTGGCTTCCTGTCACAGTTCCTGGGTGAACCCCAGCCGGTAGGAAGCTCCGCCCTCACTTCTACCAGCAGAGCTTCATTCGATCTGACTTATATATTTATGTAAATATATTTCTACATCTGTATCTGTTTACTCTGATCACTCCCCTTGCATCTGACATAATATTGTGGTCCCCTATTTTGGGGCCATCTTTTCCCACTTTCATGATTTAAACATGAATATTGTCATTTGTACTGTCAATGTTTGTTTAGATTCACCCACTTACTTGCATTTTCTTTGACCACCTTCCTTTCTGGCACTTCAGACCTCTGTTTTGTGATCACTATCCTTTCAGAAGTGGATCCTTCAAATTTCCTTAGTTGAGGGTCTTCTCGCAGTAAAATGCATCACTTTTAGTTTGTGTGAAATGTCTTAATTTCACCCTTGCACTTTTGCTCTATGTGAAATTCAAGGTTGATGGTTTCTCTAAACGTTCTGTGGATTTTATTTCACTAGAGTCTGGCATTGGTTGCTGCTGTTGAGAAGTCTGGTACTAGTGTAACTATCCTTTTGTGGGTAATCTTTTCTTTTCTCTAGATGCTTTTAATATGGCCCTTATATCTTCGGTGTTTTGCAGCTTTACTGTGATGGGTCTTGGTGTGAGTTTACCCTCCTTGGGATTTGTGCTTTCTGAATTTGAACATTCATATCTTTCATCTGTTCCCCCAAATCTATTTCATTATTATTGGCGTTTTCTCTAAAATCATCTTCCTGAACTCCAATTAGATATTTATCAAGTGTCTTATTCCATCCTTAGTTTCTCATAAATATTCTTTCGCGGTTATCATATCTTTGCCTCTCTCCTGTGTTTTGGTTGATTTCTTGAGTGTTATCTTGCATTTTACGAATTCTTTCTTCAAATATGATTAATCTAGTAAGCTATTCATCATGCTTTGAAATTACATTTTTAGTTGTTTAAATATTCGATTCTTTTTCAGATCTACCTGGTGTTTTGAAAGTATTACTTTCTCAGATTTTTTATTCTGTATTTATTTCATTAACACTTTATAGTTGGTTATTTCTCTTCTGTGTCATCCACTCCAGTATTCGGTATTCTTGGTGGTCTACAGCAGCTGGCCTTGTCCCTGCTGACTCTCACTCATGGGACTTGTTTCGCCATATACTTCCCAGTTTTGGGGTTTGGGCTCCTATTCAGCTTTATCTGTAGAAATCCTGCAAGAGAGGGGGTCTCTCTGTATCTCTTCAGGGCCCTGTACGTCGCTACCCGTCTGGGTCCACATTGGATTAACTTCTTGGTTTGAAGTTTCCTGGATTGCACAGGTAGCGCCAGTTTAATCCCAAATCTTCAAAGGACAGACCTGTGGTTACACATTTTCAGGAAAGATGTACTGTTCCAATCTCGAGCCTCGGCCGAGAAAGAAGACCTCCTTGTTATTTCTCTTTATGCGGTTTATATGGAAGGCCCAACCCTTTCATTATTTTGGCTTTATATGAGGTCTCAGTTCCAATTTCCCGTCTTGCTTAGGCCCCAGTGTGGCCATTAAAATCCAAGCCTCTCAGTTATGAAGATTGGCAAATGCCTACAGGATAGCCATAGATTCAGCTAACACCTGTTTTCTAGCTCTTATGAGTTCACCTATTTGTTTACCCTTCCTTTTTCATAGCTCAACTAGTAAAAAGATCTTTATTAGATTTCGTCTAGCATTTCTAAGCATATAGTTCTAAATTTTTCTCCAAACAGAAGTTTTTTCATTATTTTTCCTGATGAAGAAACTAAGGCCCCCCCAAAGTTAATTGACTTTAAAAAGGTACAGCCAAGTGAAAACTGAAACTGAGCCTCCGAGCTCCTCGTTTATGTCTTCATAGATCACACACGGTTGTCACCCTTCAGCCCCTAGAGCTGGCGTTTATTGTGTCACTCCTAGCGCCTCTCCAGAGAGCTCTGAAATGAGAAGTCAGTTTCCCTCAAATTGCGGTAACTTGCTAAAATAAGGTGAGATTAAACATTGTCACAAGGTCATTTGATGTATTACAGCTGTGAGATAAGAAGCCGGTGCCTTTGACCTCCAAGGCTATCATGACATGAACAGAAAATTTAGTTGCAGGGATTTCCTCCAGCAGCTTCTGGCTCTAAATCTGGATTTGAAATCACTAATCAGGGAATGATCTGCAGCTATTAAACAGCTACATTTTTAGGGTTCATATGGGTGTATTTTATCAGCACCAGCACTTTCTCACATGCGAGAGCCGCAAGTCATGCATGTCTGTTAGGACACTAAGCATAATTTGAAAGATACGTACATTAGTTATCTGTGTATCCTCAGAACAGTCAACTCTATTTGCATCTCGAAAAGAATCCGAGCAATACTCTACCATATTGCAACCAGCAAATCTTAGAATAGGAAAAGCTAACACGTTTTTGAGATTGCAATACAGAGAAAAAAAAGACAAATTTTGAATTTCAACGACCCTCTCTCAGATGACTCAGTGTTCCCAAACAAATCATCACCACCATTGACAAAAATAATATATGTACACACACAAATACAAAATAACCTAGGGCTACCAGCTGTGGTTTTGTTTTGCTTCATTCCAAATTCCTAAATCGACATGTGAAATGAAAACAATCAGCATTTCAAAATGGTCTTCAATTTTGATCAATTTTGTTCAGTGTTTCATCTTATCAGATGGTGTTCATCTTAGCCTTTTTTTCCAAATTTATGAAAACCTAAGTTGTGGGTTTGAAACTTCCTGTAGAGGGCGCTATTGATATTGTCAACTATACTAAACATTTTTAAAAAATGCATGGTTCATAAACTGTAGTCTCTGCTTAGAAGTCATTAGGTTGATATGTGGGAGAGTTGAATTAAACAAAAATCCTAAGCAAACTAATAACTATTAAGCTGTTTATTACTTGTGAAACCATCATCCCTCTGCAGCTGGTTTTTTAGCGCTGAAGTCTGAGCGTTTTCTCCCTTCCCCCCTTTTATTATTTAATGAACAATTCCTCTTCTGGTCCGTATTAACAATGGTGCTTGGAACTCGGCGTCGATAACACACTGTATGCCCTGTTGTGCTACATGTTGAATGATTTGTGTGTCTTTGAGAAAGTCCAGCTTCTCCTCTTAATCTGGTGTCCTGGAGGCTCTGTAATTTACTCCCACAGTTCCCTGCCATCACATATTTCATGTCAAACGGGAGGGTTTAAAAAAAACCCCTCTTAATAGAGATATTTTCAAACAAAGACAGAGGGCAAAGAAGATCTTCTTAGGATATTAAATGAGAACATAACGATAGCTTATTTTTCTTTTGTATTATTATGGGGCAATTGATGATTGCCTGGGGCTTTGCAGATGAATCAGACTTTTAATAAGTTTCAGTGAGAACAGTGCTCACCAACATAAGTTAATTAATTGCTCTTCTGTGTAAAAGCTCATGGATATAATGTTTTATTCTACTCTGTAGACTGTTCATAAGAAGGTACATTAATTCTTTACTGCACTAATGCTTATCAGCAAACCTTCACAGAAAATATTATTTGCTCTTTTTAAAAAAACTGTCAATAACCTTATTAAACCAGAAATGAAATACATTACTAATCCCTCTCCAAGAGCGGCACTGAAAAGAAATTTCTTTTTTTGGAGGCTCTGCTGTTTTGCATTTACTGTATACAAAGCTCTTCTAGATGCCGACAGACACCTCTCTCCCTATTGCTTTTAATCTCGGGGTTTTGGCGGAGTGCTTCTTTTTCTTCTGCATCACTTGGTTGATTTCAGACCAGAAGCATTCTCTGTCCCATTCTTACCCTGTCTGTGTGGCAGCATTCTAAGAGACTGTAAGAAAATGACTTCGAAAGCGACACTTGTTATAGTACAGTGGGTTTTTCTCCTGATGGCTGCAATTTACATGCCAGGGGCCCTCGAAGCCCTCCAGCATTTTCTTGATGCTATGAAGGAAAAAAAAAAATCAAACAGTTTCTTAGAGTCTGGAATGCTTTCCCTGGCAATTGACAACAGAGTTCAAGTCAAGTTTATGATTTGGACTCAAACTTAGACTTTCCTTATGCGTTTTTAACTCTGTGAAAGATGAGTTGAATACGATATAATGTGTATCACATGCCTTCTGCTGTATTTGTTTTATTGTTGGTTGAATGTTTACAAGTCTGTTGATAATTTTGCTTTTTAAATTTTTTTTAAATAAAGAAAACAATCCACTCAGTGTCTCATCCATCACCTTAATGCCTTTGCTGTTATTTTTTTCAGCCAACAATTATTCATAGGATAAAAAAAATCGTATTTATGTCATCCCCTGGTTCTTTTCAAATTTAGGATTATAGCATAATTTTATCAAAGACTTTTTTTCATGTGTTGGTGTGTTCTTCAGACTTCTTATAGATTTCAGTAAACACAATTTATGTGTGACCTCGAAAATTAGACATTGTTCCCGAGTGTAAGAAGACAGCAATCATACCTCTCTCAAAGGGCGATGTATGGATTAAGCGACCTTACCCGAGGGAGGAGCCCAGCACAGTGCCTGGCGGATGAGCGCTCAACAGGTGCTTTCCCTCCAACTCCCTCTTCTCCCCCTGGTGCCCATTGGATTTCATTTGCCACTACTAACAGGCTATTATTACATGCTGTAGAATAAACCTTTTGGAAAAGAATTATGTGAGTAAATAAAACTTGTGTTTAAAATATTTCCATGCTTTCCGATATAAATATTACATGAAATAAACAAAATGAGATCGATTGGCCATTGAAGAATCGCTCAGTGGAGAATCAGCGCCGCCGTGGGTTAAGGTCTCCTCCAGTTCGGACGGGCAGTCGGTCAGTGGCTCTGCCTTTCTGTGGCAGCCACCTGTAAGATACCGTATCAGCTCACCGGAAGCATTTCCGTGGCCTCCAGGAGTGATTGGAGGTGGTTCTTCTCATTAAATATCGGAACAAAACATTAACCTTTTGTCTCTGCCTCTCTGTTTTCACTTGTTTTCCTATCCTAGTGTTCTTTGCTCCTCACCTCCTCTGTTCTAAGGAGAATTTTTATTTTCTGTGTTTTCGGGTCTGTTTCTCAGTGAGTTTTGCATCCTCGCTGTGGTCCATCCAGAGGGGCATGCTTCCTTTCTTAACGGGGCTGTTTTAGGAACGTCAAGAGAGTTCTCCGCATCCTCCATCAGAGGGGCAGCAAGAAGCTTCGGGACATCCTGGCCTCTGGGACCCCATGCTGTGGTCGCCTCTTTGATTTTCTTCCAGCGAAAGGCTCATTCCATGTGCGGTGGCCTTGCTTTGGGCAACCCAGGATGGAATTGGAGGGACTACACCTTATGGATTCAATTCAAGCGTTTCTCTTGCAGGGTTTCACCCTTGGGTCTTTCCGATTCCGTCTTGCCCTTGAACAATGATAGATAAATATTTCCATTACATAGACACCCTTCATAGAATCTTAGAATTTCAGTATAGAGCAGTCTTGTCATTTATCTAGTCAAATCCTCATTTTTTCAAAGGAGTGGGAAAGGAAGCTGGGAAGGCTGAAGAGATTTCCTAGGTGCAGGTTACACTTCAGCCCTGTAACCCTGACCTTGTCTGTCTTTTGACACAATTTTGGTGTTAGTGAGTTGGGGCTTAATGCTGCCTCTTCGTTCACTCATTTGTTCTTTTAAGCATAGCAATATAGTTCAACCCCACAAAATAGCAATGCTTTTTAACCAAGAAACATTGAATATTTGTTAGGTCTGACTCTTCTCTCAGAAATCTCGTTTCCTTAGACTCTGCATTTCATAAATCAACAAGTTAAAGCTTTAGTTTTCAAACATCTCTCATCCTACCCCTTTTCTGGTCCATTTCCACCCATCTCCCCACTTATTTCAAATTTTCTTGGTTACTTTGATATCCTGATGATTAATTATAGATTCTAGTCTCATTACTGTTTCTGCTAGATCTTAATTACCCTTTCTCTGCCCTCTCCTAGTCTCCCCGTGATGTAAATTGAAGTTGACTTCTGGCTTTCCATTCGATAGATAAAAAGCTTGAAAGTCATCAATCCCATCTTCACAATTGAAAATCAACCACTATCTGATAGAAAATAGTTTGTTCAAAATAATAGCAACAATGTGTTGGGTGATTATAACTTATGGGTAAGAGAAAGGAAGGCATAGTTACAAGGAATGGGAGGGAGGAACTAGGAATTCTCTCCTATGAGGTAGCTGGACCGCTGTGAAGTGGTGCAGTGTTAGAGTGAACTTGGATTAAAATGTAAATGTATATTGCAAATTCTAGGGAAGCCACTGAATTTTTTTTTAAAAAAAGAAGTAAAATTGATATGTGAAGAGAAAAGAGAAAATGAAATCACATCAAATGCTCAATTACAAGCAGAGAAGGCAGAAAAAATCTGGAAGAAGGAAAGAAGCAAGATCAAGGGCAACAAATAGAAAACAGTTACAAATGTGGTACATATTAATTCCAACTTCATCAATAATCACTTTAAATGTGGATGGTCTAAATACACCAATTAAAAGAGAGAGATAACGCTGGAGTGGGTAAAAGAAACAAGACCCAGCTATATGATGTCTACAAGAAACCAACCTGAAGTATTAAGACACATATAGATTCAAAGTAAAGGTTTGGAGAGAGATAGACCGTGCAAGCACTAACCCCAAGAAAGCTGGAAATAGTTCTATTTCGGATAAATTAGTCCTTAAGACAAGTAACGTGGTCTTGTGGAGAGACAGGTGTTCTTAAGAAGGGCTTGGTTTCTCCTCATATAATACATATTATAAAAGAGTCCCCCATCTTTCGATACTGAGCACAAGCTTCTCTGACATTTGAGCGTGTGCGCACGGTAGCTCAGTGATTGTGTCGTGTCTGCTGAGTGTTCGGGTCTGATTTGTTTTCACGAAGGATAGAGCAACATTGCTCAAAACTTTGTCATACAGAGTAACTCATCTCCTAACACTTGCATTTTAATTTTTATTTTTGTTGAGGAGAAATAAAAGAATAATCACACTTGCCTGTTTCACTTGAGCACAGACACTCTGCTGGCTGTGTACGTTCTTTGAATTAAAAGTTCCCGTATTTGGAAATGTTCATCAAAGTTATTTTACTTTGAGATGATACATCTTATCTCTCTTCCCTGGAGAAGGAAAAGGACTGCAGTTACTTCCCTGGGGGATTTTAGGAGGAAACCTTTTGGACGTTTCTACATGAAATTTACCATGTACTTGAGGACATTGTTTAAATTTTCCTTGGAAAAGGGCCGATGTTGGGCTCTTCTCATGGAAGAAAAATACAAGCTCTTAAATGATGGCTATTGATCTCATCATAATCTCAGATTCCAAGATTCAGCTAGCTCAGGGTACTCACCTCCTCTCAAGGGGGAATGAACCCATTCCAAAGCAGGCTATAGCCATTCCCATTAGTGGCCAAGGGCAGTTTCTCTCCACATTGGCTTTGCAGCACGAATTCCCCCTGTATACTGTCTTCATTCCGGTGACATGATTTAGAGTGGATGAAGATGAACATTTGTTAGGAACAAAGTAAAGGAAAAAAGAGAGGCCCTGCCTTCTCACTGATCTTACTGTTTCTGTTTTCAATTTTCCTTCATGCTATAGCCTTGGTGCATGTCAGGACAAGGTTGGTTTTAACCCAGGTTCCCCCCATCGGTTTTTCTAATTGGCTCGGTTGGGTAGCAAATATCTGACTTGCACTATTTTCCAGGTTGCAACAGGCTTGGTCTACATTGTGTATTACATGCCGTGGGATGTGCTCCAATTACAGAGAACATCCCAAACAGGCCTTCATTTCAATAAAGGCACAAAAACCCCTTTTCCTTACTGGGGCCAAGAACCTTGAACCAAAGGAGGTGCTCTATAGAATGGTCTGCAAAATGGGGCAAGGAGTTTCTTTTCCATTTTATTTCCTGTAGCAACTCTAGGCAAATTCCTCCGAAATCGGATTGGCAAGGGCAAAGGAGGGGTGGGCTGGAACTCTGGAATTTGGGCTTGCTGAATGCATACCATTCTCTTGCCACGAAGTACAAATTGATGCCAAAAGCAGAAATAAAGATCTAAGTCAGAAGTGCGATGCAGGCACAAGGCAATCATCAGCTTAATAAACTGGTTATTCCACAAATAACCTAGGAACTGCAGGATTGCCAAACAATCTCTAGCCCCTGAAACATTTGCAAATGAACATGTCGACTGAGATTTTTCTTTCTTTGTAGCCATACACTGTCACATTTTAATGATGGATTGTAGACATGAGCTTTTGGCAGCAGACTGTAGCAAACATGATTCTACACTTATTTTCTTTTAATCATAAGATACAAAGGTTTAGAGATATGTGGCACTGTGCCTAAGAAAGAAAAATGTGGGATGATGGGAATATACGTGTACTTTTCTCTTCCCCCTGGATTTAAGGCAGATATGCTTTTATTGTCATAAGATACATTATCTTTTGTTTTATTTTAAGTGGTATTTTTGCACCTGTTGGTGATGTTTATAGTAAAGTATAAAACTAGCTGGTATAGCATATGTATCCAATTCCATAATATATACTAATCTATATCAGTGTCATTTAAAAATGGCAAATTAAACATATTTTTTCATAAACCAGTAATATAATCTCTTGATGTCATAAGTATAAAAGTAACATGTTATTTCTACAGTCATGATGTCAGGAAGATATTATTTAAGTATTTAATGGGATCAGAGGCTTAGTGCTCAGGAAATATATTTTTTCTACGTTTCCTGTGTCTGTTTTACTTAGTTTAATCATTTTAATTGCAATTTCTTTTTATTTTTAAAACATGGCCATAGCTCTTGGATGCCGTTATTTCTCCTTCTTTCTGGCAAGTTGAAGAATGCCAGGTAACACCCCGTGAGAATGCAGCCATGGCTTCCGTGTCATTCTGCTTTCTCCTTGTGTCGTTCTGTAACTGTTTCCTTTGTCTCTTTCCCCTTTCCCCTCCTCCTTATATTTTGGGCTATTTAGACTTTATTCATTTCCCAGGGCTGTGAATATAAAAAGAGGGAGCAATCTAGGTCTCTCTTTATGAAGACAGATTACTTTACAATATATTTTAAATGCCATGGGGATATATAGGAATTTTCTTGAGGAGTTTTCTTGTTAAGGCAGTACCTTGATTGCAGGGTTAAATGATATGTAAAACCTGATTTCCCAAGAAGAACTTATTCTAAAACGCTGGTATAAGAAGTTGAAAATACAGAGAAAAAATCCAATATGTGCATTGGAAAAAAAAATCCATAACTTTGGCCCATATGTGTGGGGGTGTGGCATCCATCACTGGATAAACAGGGCCTGGCGGCTGATTTACAGAGTGGTATTCCTCTCTAAAAAGGCAACCATCCTCCCCTTGACAATGGAATGAGTGATGGCAGCTGTATTCCAGAAGGATCTATTTGGGGAAGCAAAACTTAGGATGGGTGGGACCAACATAAGGAGATAAGGAGACGTAAGGATCCCATCTGTCTGGGCCTCTTGGGTTGGAACCAGTTTCTGGAGGATACAGCCTCTCCCGCTCCTTCCAGATGTGAGCTACTGAGGGTTCGCCCTGAGGACATCTATCCATGCCACAGCTGCCCCGTGGTCAGTTTATTGATTAGTGAACCCAGATAGAAGTGGTTACTACTTTTTTTTTTCTTTTTTCAAACTGGTTCATCAGCTTACCATAAAACCCTGGCCTTCCTGTTTAGCAGTCAGAACTGCCGCGGGCAGGCTCAGTAACGGCAAGTCAGCGGCATCAAGGCTGAGTCGTGCCTCGACGGTGCTGCAAAGCCTCCCGTTCTTCTGGAAGTGTTCTTTGGCTGCCGTTGCCTTTGTTTTTCCCTTATTCTTACCGAAGGACATGCTCACTGGCCTTAGAGGGGAAAGGAAGGAGAGGGAGAGAGAGAGGAACATCGATTAGTTGCCTCCCATTCGCGCCCCGACCAGGAACTGGGCCTCCAAGCTAGGCATGTGCCCTGACTGGGAATCAAACCCATGACCTTCTGGTCTATTGGACACTGCTCCGACCAACTGAACCACACTGGCCAGGCAGGCTGGCTGCTGTCCCTTTGCACACGAGTCCCTACTCACTGAAAGAAAACCCTGAAATCTTAGTTTATTCAAACACGCAATTATGGAGAACATGGTGGAGCCATGGGAAGCAGTAGGTCCTGGTATTTAAGCCTTTTGGCTTTAACCTCATGTTTTGTGAGTTCAAATTCCAGTTCCAGGGGGAGAGGAAATGAGGAGTTATTGTTTAGTGTGTATAGAGTTTCCCTTTAGAAAGATGAAAAATGTTTCAGAATGGAGATAGTGGTGATCATTACACAACAGTGTGCGTATACTTAATACCACCAAATTGTACACTTCAAAGTGGCTAAAAAGGTAATATTTATTGTTACCACAATAAAAAAAACATATGAAAAAGACTGCCAGCCCCCTCATATTAGCTAGATAGGCAAGTTACTCCCCCTCTCTCTAGTTCAGTTTCCTCATCTGTGTAATGGAGCAGGATGACAATAATGATACTGGCTTCCCTAGTTGATCCTAACTGAACGAGATGTGTGGGGCAGACTTGCGTTGATTCATGATAATCAAGGTTCACTGTTGTCGTGATGATTTGTGAGTGTGGCTGTTGTCGTTAAAATTGCTTGTGTCTGTGGTGTAGTCCTCCATGTGTAGGATTCTCTGTAGGAACCACCGATTTCCATTTTGCTTACGAGACAGACTTTCATCGGCTTGAAACCTCGTGTCTGACTTTAATTACTCTTAAAAGATGCCCCCTATTGGTAAGGGTATGGGGCAGGGAGCACTCTGTCATTGTAGGTTAGACAGGCAACTGTTACTACCATTGTGGAGGGCTCTCGAGCAACCTATAGTGGCACTTTAAAACATGCGTAGCCTGTGACTCTGAGTACTGTTTCTATGAAGAGTAGTCACATGTGTATGGAAAAGTGCATGAACAGGTGTCCATAGTATCACTGACTGTAGTAGCAGCAATGGAATCTTATATAACCATGAAAAAGAATGATCCCATATTATAGTATTCCCCTGGACTGATGTCCCCAATAAACTGTAGAGTGGGAAAAGGCAGGTTGAGAACAGAATATGTAGTTTGATCACATTCATGCAACTTATGTTAATACAGTTTTTGGAAGGATATTCATCGAAAGTAATAGTGGTTGTCTCTGGATGGGATGATAGGGAGAAATTTACTTTCTATTTTAAACAATTTTGTTTTACTTGAGGTTTTACAAGCATATAAAACTTTTACAACCTGTAGAAACAATAAAAATATTTCCATTAAAAAAATGAAAGGGGGGCATAAGGGGCCTCTTTGGCTCTGGAGAGGAAGAACAAGCCCTTGTATTTCTCAAGGGGTCATCTTAATTCAAACCTTTAAATTTTTGCGTAGCATCCCCCAGATCTGAGTGCATAAAAGGAAAATAGATAAGCAATTATTGCAGTGAAAGAAATACATAGGGCTCCAGCAATCTTAATTGTCTTTGCATTTGTCTTCCTCTGGCAGATTCAGTCAGTGTTTCGAGTACCCCCCACCCCCTCACCCCAGCCTTCACCTGCACGACCTCTGCCTTCTCTGATACATCTTCTCAGGGGAGCTAAGTTCAAAGCCATGGGCAGCAGCCCACTCTCATAATAAGTGCTCAGGGCAACCGCTGCCTCTCCTAGACCACAGTTCCCCTGGCGCAAACAGGGCTGTGATATGCCTGGATTACCAGTGATGGCCAGGATTTTGCTATGCAGGGTCCTCTGTTCTTCATCAAACATATCTGTGCTCCCCTCAGCCTGAGAGGATGCAGCTTCCAACAAAATGATTACTGAGAAGCACAGTAGTCTTCAACCACTGCATAAATATATAGCTATAGATATTTGATACACGCACATGTTAGTGGGCTGTGCAAAAACAAACCAAGATGATGTTATGCCGGAGGGTAGCGGGAGAGATGGAGTGTTTTGAAATCAGCGCCTCAGCAGGATGTGGTGGAGCAGGAGGATCCCCGAGTCAGAGCTGGGTTTGAAACCCGACCGCCTTCCGTATTAGCTGTGTGACCTTGGCCACAAGGCTGAGGCTCTCTGAGCTTCAGTGCTCCTCTCAGTGAAACAGAAGTAATAGTATCATTCACGCGGAGTTGTCAGGATTAAATGGGATAAGTATGTATAATGGGCTTGAAGCAGAGTCGGTGCTCACAGCAACAGCCTTCTCCCCTTCCCCTCGGACTTTGGGGGAGCATCAAGTAGTCAGACCAGTCCTGCAAATGGAGGGTTTTCCTGAACAGCACGGTGTCCCTGTGCACTGTTTGTACTGCATTCTCTTTAAGTGTCAAGTAAGGGCACTGTTGTGAGAGCTATAGACAGAATATTTTAAACCAGGGTGGGGGAGGAGAGGGGGATGGGCAAGCTTTATATTTTCCGGCTGCCTCAGTAGGTAATTCTCATGATTCAAATGAGGTTGAGAGGAACTTTCCAGGTTTTAAATATTCTGTTTCATGTAAGAATGAGGAGGAATTGCTGATCAATTAAGTTTAAAGCTACTGAAATTCTCAAGAATCATTTAAATAAGGTACTTCTAAATGCCCCTAAAGAGATGAGAATAACCTTCCACGTCAGCAGTACATGAGTTAAACATGTGGTTAACGATGATATAAAAAGAGGTGGTATGTGAAATATCAGTTCATGTGAGGCCATGCTCAATATTAATTTATGTGATATCAATACTGTTTTAGTCTAAATGAACCTTCGCTATATATAAAACACTCCTAATTATTGTAAAACCGTTACTTTCCACTTACCATTGATCTGAAGGAAATGACTAAAATTTTTTGGAGTGTGCTGACACAGCACTATTATTCTGGGTCATTATTCAGAGCAGGTGTCAATCTCTTTCACTTAATCCCAAGGCAGGAAAAAGAAAAAGAGTAGTTTCTTTTTGTTTAATCAAGTCTCTCTCTCTCTCTCTCTCTCTCTCTCTCTCTCTCTCTCTCTATCTCTCGAGAGAATGCATTAAGATAAGCATAACTTTTATAGAGATGTTAACACTTTAATATTCTTGGGGATAGATGAGGCTTTTGATTTTCAGCCAGGTTCAAGAGAAAACATTACATTTTATAAGGTGGTGAATACAATAATTCCGTATTGGAATAGGTCAAGCCATCAGCAACTGATGGCCTTCCAGATGAAGCCTACCAAGCTTGAGCCAAGTGACCAGGCTGTCCCTTGTTAAACATTTCAGAGTGTGAAATGCCCCCCACCCCCTGCCTACCTCCAGTGCAAGAGCATGACATTTTCAAGGTGTACCTCTTAGGAGTTTATTTATTTCATTTCTTTTATCCTCACCTGAGGATATTTTTTCATTAATTTTAGAAAGAGAGGAAGGGAAAGAAATTGTGAGAGAAACAGAAAGAGAGAAACATTAATATGCAAGAAAACATCAATCAGTTGTCTCTTGTATGTGCCTTGACCAGAGATCGAACCCACAACCTAGGTATGTGCCCTGACCAGGAATCAAACCAGCGACCTTTCAGTTTGTGGGATGATACTCCAACTAACTGGTGAGCCACACCAGCCAGGGCTATACCTCTTAAGATTTTTAGATGTGATTCTAGAAAATCTAAACCACACAAGCATTAATAATTAAACAACAGTCGGTGTAAAATGCATCTATATGTCAAGACTGGAAGGGGAAGTTGTGACGACGGTTGCAATTAGGACATCAGTTTGTACAAAACAACTCTGTTGCCAACAAATCCAAGGCAGATTTTTTAATCTAACTCTACCTTCTCCTTCAAATACAAGTGGTTTATACAAAGGCCCTTAATTTGAGGACTGATTGGATTGATCCCTCCATTTTAATCCATAGAACTTCAATATTACAGCTTACGTGCAATTTTATGTAATGGATATTTACTGAGCACATTCTAAATGCGGCACGTGGCGCTAAACACTTGCCATGATTATTTTATTAAATATTCTCCCAAGCCTTATAAGGCATAGCAGTATCTAACATTTTTTTCAGTAATTATTATGTGCCAGGCATTGTTTTCAGCACTGTACATACATTAACTCATTGAATCCTTGCAGTATCCTGGGAAGTAGATGCTAATATTATCTCCATTTTACAGATAAAGAATCTGAAGCTCAGAGAGGTTAATAAATGGGCTGTGGTCACACAGCTAGTAAGTGACTGTTAGACTTCCCGCTCTCCTTGCCTGTACTCTCAGCGTGGTGAGTGTGGATCTGGGGGCCTGGGAGAGCATGTCAATTTGTAGTTTGGCTGGCTACATAATTTTGGGACCCGGTGCTAACTGAAAATACAGGGGCTTGTGTTCAAAAGACAGGGAAAAAGTGCTATTAAAGGTAGTAAATAGAAAGCTTTATCCTTTCTTTCACAGTCAGCCCTTTGGCTTCTCATAGTACCTTTAATTTGCTATTTAATGTCATTCTAAGTAACAAAAATTAAAATATTACCATTCATCTTTATACCATTCACTGAGAGTTTTAAATGTACATATAAGTTAACTTGTATGTGGAATCACTGAATTCACACAATTTGTATTTCATGGCTGGTGTATGCGTGAGGATTTTGTTCTCATCAGGGCAGTGGAAATGTGCAAGATAAACTCAGCTGTCTTTATTTGACTTCTTGATACATATACATTCTACCCACATGCTGCCTTCCATTTACTCACTAGTAAGGCAAGACGGAAAGGAAAAGGTAATAAGGGTTGACCTATTCTTCTCTTTCCTTCGATGTCACCGTTTTCAGCATGTGTAGTTGGTTGCCCAACACAGTGACATAACATGCATAAGATAGGGTTCCTTGGCCACTTGTATTTCTTAGAACATCATTAGTTTTCCCTTGTGCTCTGAGAAAGTTCTGATTTCAAAGGAAAGCATGGTGTCTTGGGGCTGTCTGCATCGGCCTCACCCTCATCCTGTGCCAATGAAACAGTCTTACATCCTACTGGTTTTCTGTCTCACTGAACTCCCACACATCCAGGGCCCGCCAGAAATTTGTGCTCATGAGGCATCATGGGTGCTACATGCAAACGAGGTTGGAGGGAACAGCGGATAGGCTTATTATGTGAATGTCCTCTGCTGACGCGCATGCTCCACGCCCATCAGACTTCTGGTACCAGCAACCCTTTCCCAACCCTACCATGCCCCAGCTGTGCCGCCCTGGCCAAGTTACTCACTGTTCTAATGGTTGATCTCCTCGCTATGAAATGAGAATGGTTCCACCAACCTCACAGGGTTATTATGAGGAGGAACCGAAAGAATACACATAAAGCTCTTAGCCCCTGGCTTGGCACAGAGGGAATGCTTGGTGAGTGTGAACTGTGTGGTGGTTGTTGCTGTCTTTGGATGCATTTTGCAGTTTCATATATTTGAAAATCGTTATTCCTTTAAATGAGATAATGAAGAAACCTGGTGAAGATCCTTAGAAGAGATCGAAACTTCACAGTGGGGGCCGTAGCTAAGGGTGTAACCACAAACCCAGCGGCATCCTTCCCATGACCACTTGTTACTTTGGTTAAGGAAAGCCTTGAATGAACAGTAAATGAGAAAGATCCCTCCGAGTGGTGTATGCAAGAGGGACAAGGAGAAGTCTGTCCGAGGGGAATGTGTGTCTTCATGGGAAGCAGCTAGAGCACTGATCTTAAGTACAATATATGAGCCCAGGGTCATTGTATGTTTAGTGTTGCAGGCAGCAGACTCTTCCTGTTTCCTCCTCAGCTTCCTCTCAGGTGGCTGCCCATCCATGAACTTACCAAATCAGTGTCACTCAAAGTGGAGTCGCCAGACACCTGCATCAGAATCACACATGCAGAATCCTGGGCCCAATGCTAGACCTTTGAACTGAAGTCCCTGGGGAAGTCTGACCCAAGAAACTGATTTTAACAAGTTGCCCAAGGACTTCTTATGCTGCTAAGTTTGTGACCTTCTGTGGGAGCCTGGGAGACCATTTTTTCCCCCTTTTTCTCCCCAGCACTCAGCAGACAGCAGACCTGATAACCTTTGTTGAATGTAGGAGAAATGACTAGGTCCAAAGCAAGAGGCTAAAGTATTTCTCCCCATCTGAGGACCCTTGGGATGGTTCTACTCAGGCCTGATATTCAGTAGGTAAGACTAGTATGGCTGTAAATTTGTTAAAATATTAAAATTCTGCCACAGGGGTTAGTAAATACCCACTTCTCTGACCTCTGTGCCATCCACTGGCCCAGCTGCCCAGCCTCTCCCTTGCACTACCCCATGGTCCAGCAACTAAAGGGTTAACCCCTTGTCTAGCAGGGGGTCTCATCTAGTCTCATCCCTCAGTAGAGATGTTAGCCAGACCCTCATTGGTCCAGCCGATGTGGTGCTTGGGGGAAGGGGCTCATGCCTGCCTGTGCCTCTACCCTGTGAATGGAGGTGGGAGCATCATAGATGTGTGACACCCTAGCCAGCTTACCTTGACTCCAGTGTAAGGGTCCCTGTCTCCACATGCCCCCCAGGCCGTAACGGGCAGAATCCCGTGGGTAAAATGGCACTTGTGGAGGTGGTGGTGGTACTCCAGTGGGCAAGTGCCCCAGGTTATGCTCTCAGATCGCTGTTTCTAGGAATTGCTGCCTCCATGGGATGCTGACTCTGAGAAGTCATGGAAGAGGCTGGGTGAGCACAAGGCATGTAGGAAGTACAGCCCACAAACACCAGGGTTCTGTCGGCATGGCTTGATGGGTGAGAGCCTGCTTGGCACAGATAGATGATGCATGCAGGGGTCAGTGTGGGCCTGGGAGAGGCATGAGGAAAAAGGCTCTTTTCGTTTATTTGGACAATTTCGCTAAAATCACTGAATGCCCTCCTATTGTGGCATTAGCCACATTCATTAATAAAAATGAGGGCAAGTACTTACATAGCATAATTATGAACCCATTTGAGTTACTATAATTCTCACTGCCATTCCTATTATATAGATGAGGAGACTGAGACCCAGAAATTATTTAAAACTCAAGGAAAAGAGCTATGATTTGAACTTAGGCCACCTGACAATAGAATCCACACTGATAAGCACTATTTTTTTTTTCAATTTACATTAAAAAAAAGGTGTGTGTGTGCGTGTGTGTGTGACTTGGTAACAGAGATCTGGAATATATTAAAAAACTGTAATACAATGATAGAAATATTCTAAGTGAAATTGCTGTCAGTTCAGCAGAAGCTGAGAAAGAAGTCTGCACGACGAACAATATTGCTGATGTTAAGAGAAATTATTTACCTGTTGAGACCTCAGGTAACCTAAAGATTATCAGATAATTGGGGAAGTTCCTGGAAAAATTTCATGTGTATTTTTATGTCAATCATGTCTCAGACAGGGGCATTGTTTACCTAGTGACAACAGGTCAGCAATACTTTGTAAAGATCAAGAAATGATTTGGGTAGTATTAGAAACTGATGAACTACTTGTATTAAAACTCATCTGTATGATTATGTATAGAGAATATTGGGGATTAAATGTTTTAAATTTATTTGTTGATTCACTACTTAGTTTTTTAAACACCTGATTGTCACATTGGCTTTGCTTATTCAATTCTCCGTTCTAGTCCTTTGGTCCCACTTGTCAGCTGGAAAAAAAAAAAGATAAACTCTCAGGTGGAGTTCTCCTATGTCAAGCTGTATCCCTTTTCTGCTTCAAGTTTGCTCTTCTGCTGGCTCATACTTTCTCTCTGAGGGAGAAGGAGGCAGATACCTGCTTTAGGTGGAAGGGGTGTCCTGGGAATTGAGTGGGAATGTGGGCGAGAGGGCTGTCCTTTGGTACGCCATTGCTTCCTCCCATACACCCATGTGATTGAGCTGTCATATTTAAAGTTTTATTGGTTGAGATTCAAGTTAGGACTGGTGCCCTTCTTTTACAGATTCCTTCAGGGCTCCATGCGGAAAAGAACAAATAGAAAACTCAGTGAAGAGCTCTGAATAAGGCTGTGAGAAATGCACAGTCCTCAGCCCCTATGGTCTCAAGGAACACTGAAGGGAAGGGAGTTTTTTAAACACTTAAAAACAGAAAGGAAATACAAAACTCTTCCATATATTATGTCAAAACCAGCTCAAAAGTATGTGACAATCTAGGCAAAGCATTACAATTTCTAGCCAGTCCAGTCATGATTCTCTGGCAAACTGCACAGTCACGGTTATGATGCATTGGGATGAGAGGTGCTATATAAATGTCAAATGTTACATAAATGTCAGGAATAATTATTGTTAGTTAATGGGGCTAAACTGTTCCTAAGCAAAGCTTCAACTCCCAGCCAACACATCCTTAGCAAAGGTTCTAACCGCCAAAAACCCAGGAGAGAGGAGCTCTAGAGAGGAGCCGAGTTAGGGTCTGGGATTTAAAAACAGGAGTGGGGGTGCCAGTGCCGCCCCTTGCTCAGGTGACTTCAGGCCAGTCCCCTCCCCTTCTGGAGTCTGCCTTAGCTCACCTGTATAATGGGGATAATTATAACACTTGTCCTACTTCTTGTGCTGGGTTGTTGTGTGAATCAAGGGAGTACATGTGGGTGTGAGCGCTTTGTAAAGTGTGAGCTGCTGCAGGGATAACGGCTGGAATTTAGCCTATGCCTTTCCCTGCTGTCCGCCTCACAGGGAGCACATCAGAATGGAAATTAAACTGGAGATGGAGGTGGTGGCCGCCGATGCTGAAAATGCCCGGCTCCTTCTCAGAGAGTTGTCAGGAGGCGCCCAGCAGACCAGGCGCCCGGATCCTGCCACTGGCCCTGGCTCTGCCGCTTGCCAGCCTGTGAGCTTGGGCAAGTTACAGACCAGGCTCTGGAAGTGATCGCCAAGGGCCCTTCCGGCTCTGACGCTGAATCTAAATCAGGCTCATCACTTGGCTGTAGCTGTGATTCACCTTTCGCCTCCAGAAGCAACTCTTCCTCCAGCTTCTTAGGAGCGCGAAGCAGGGGTCTTCGAAAGGGTGGCGTCTATGTATTTCATGTGAGTGTGCAGAATAAGGAATTCCCTTGGATGTGAGGTAGGGTAGGGGGCAATTAAATGGGCGTTGAATGAGTCCTCCGAGAAGCCAGGATTCAGGGAACACTGTAATGAGGTCATGACTGTCGCAGGCAAAAAGGAGCTGGACATCTGCTGGTGAGGGAAGAGTGGAGCGTCTTGAATTTATGTTCGCAGAGCGTCTTCCCGCACCCTTCAGGACCCCGGTCTCCACCTCTCCCCTACCCGCATCCCCACACCTTTCAAAGGCCACCAGACCCTCCTTGCAGGAGGGCCCCTCCTCCGTGGTCCTGTCTGAAACCCTGAGGATTGTTTCCAAGCTGACTCACACCACTAATGTCAGGGAGCCGTGTCACACGGCGCTGGGCTCTGCAAGCTGTTGCTTGCGCTGTCGCTGCCACTGCCGCCTGCCAACACGCGCTCTCCAGCGGGTGCACCAGGGTCCGCTCTTGGGGCGGGGTCAGGGCGGGGCCGGGGCGGGGTCCGCCCCCTTGGCGCGCCGGGCCCCGCCCCTCCTTCCCTCCCCCGCGGACCGCAATGATTTAGAAGTTCAGGAATCCCACGTGACGTCACCGGGGGGGTGATGTAATGCACTCTAAATAGAATGTATTGTAATCTTTGCTCAGTCCAACGTGGTCCCTTCACCCGGGCTCTGCTCTTGCCTTCTCCACACTTGTTTGGTAAGTTCCTAAAAATACGGCCGGGCCACTTCTGGGGCTTTTGCATTTAGCCACTTTTGTTGCACTTGCCGAGGGAGCCATCTCCGGAGCGTACTTGTTGGCAGGGGTTGGTTCTCGGCAGCCGCCGAGAGGTTACTTGGTCCAGTGGGCAGGTCACAGGGCAAGGAGTAGGGAAGATGCGATGCATTTTTTTGGAGGGTGATCTGTGTTTGTAAACACATTGGCGGACCAGAGGGAAGTCCGGCCCCAAATGCTGGTGGACTGTGAAATTCTGCTGTGCCCTGAGGCCACCCTAGAGACCCCACGCCGCGTCCATCCCGGAGCGCGTCTCCGTGGCCGCTGCGCCGTGCGACTGGAGGGATGCTAACGTGGAGTGAGCGCTGTGTCCGCCCGGCGTGCGTGCGTGTGTGCGAGCGCGCGTGTGTTTCCCTGACACGGGGAACAGTTATGAATCGGGGGTGTGTGTTTGCCTCCAGAGACCTGGCAAGGTGCGGAACCCTCCAGAAGTGCGGTCAAGCGGTGGCAGCGGCGGCGGCAGCGGAGATGGCAAGCCAGGAACCTTCCCCCGCGTCCCCAACTTCCCCGTGATGCGGCGGACCCCCGGAGAAAGTTTGCAAACTTCCAGCGGGCGCGGCGAGGACGCCGGGTCACCTAGCGGGTGGACAGGCGGGTGCGCGGGGGTTCGCTCCCTCCCGGGTGCTGAGCCTGCTGCTGCCACCTCTCTCGCAGGGCTGCCCGCCGCAGCTGGCGGGCGCGCGCCCGAGGAGGGGACGCTGCTCCTGGAGGGCACTTGGCTTTTGCTCCAGGCGCCGAAGGCTCGGGAGTGGCGAGGCTCTGCTTGCGTTCGCTCCTCCAGCCGCCCCCTGCCTCCCTCCGTCCCGTGCTAGCTGGTATCATTACCTCTTCCCCGCCGCTGCCCCAAATGACAGCTGCCGCTTTTGCCTCAGCGGCGCGGTGGCAGTTTCTGGCGGCGGAACCTCTACGGCAGATTCTCCACGGAACCGCTTAAACTTTTCACGAAGTTCTTAGAGGGGCAAGACGTGCGAAGGAACCAAGGAGATGGTTTTCTCCCCGCGGCTGCATCCCGCTTCTTCTTTGCTGTAACTTTGTTTGGGGGAAGGGGTTGTATAACCGCTAGATAAAAGTCCCAGACGATGTCCACCCCCTCCCCAGCTTGCCCTGACCGTGTGCCGCCCACCACTTGGTGCTCTTTCAAGACCAGGAACTGGAGTGGGCTGCTTGTATGTTTTGTCGGAGTCCGCAGAGTGTGTTTGATTTTTATTTTTCCCTCCCTCTCTGACATGTGTCAAGGAATAAAGGCTGGATGCAGGTCCATTACGTCATTCTGCAGGCCAGTAAGTGTTTGATTAACAGCTTCAGATATTCAAGGGTTCGGGGGCTTAGAAATGCTGACAAAGCAACTCTGCTTTCCACCCCCAGCCCCCAACATACTTGTACGGCCGCCAGTTCCCTGGGCATCTTTCTTGCCCTCTCCTTCAAGACCCCTCCTTCTCCACCCCCTCTCCCGCCCACACCGTTATCACTCTGGCCCCGCCTCCGCCTTTTACTGCTTTCCCTGGGGCGATCACTGTCCCCAGAGTGCGGGTAAGAGCTTCTGGAGTCGGAGCGGGCACGGTACCTGATCGGCGCAGGCACAATCTGCCCTTT
This sequence comes from Mormoops blainvillei, assembly GCA_004026545.1. Taxonomy (NCBI): domain Eukaryota; kingdom Metazoa; phylum Chordata; class Mammalia; order Chiroptera; family Mormoopidae; genus Mormoops; species Mormoops blainvillei. The sequence continues at coordinate 99,499 of PVJD01004493.1, forward strand.
TCTATTATTTAAGAAAGGCACCAGCGAGCCCTCTTCTCCAGGGCGAAAGTGCTCAGCCCTGACAGAAAAGGCGTCTCAGGAAATATTTAGAGACGTTATGACAATACTGTGTCCCTGTGGTGACTTAGGAAAACAACACACCCATTGCAAACAGAGTATTTAATTTGACATAGCGCCTTTCTCCAACTGCTTAGCGGAAGAGGGGAAGGGAAGAGAGGATGCTGACTAAATTAAATTTAGTTGAAAGGATCAAGAGTAAACGTTCCATTTCCAAAGTCAGGGAATGTGAGTCGTTGAACCAAAAGTACTGTATAATGAATTGTTGTGTGTTTCTTTCTCTTAACCTTAAGTTTCTGTGCTCTAGGAGGAAGTTAAATACTTAAGTTATTGAACTGAGTCACAACTTTGAATCTGCTTCGAGTTCGAATTTACTTCGAGTTGAAGTAAAAACACTGCCTGTGACATACTTAGGGGATAAAAGTAAAAACTCTTGGGGTGTGTGTGCAGCAGAAATCATACAAAAAAATGCTAACAGGGCTTGGGGATAGAAGGGCCAGCCGATTTGGGTGCCCTCTGATTTGGAGTGGGTGAAAGCTAAACAAAGGAAAATTTATATTCTGAGTAGGTGAGAATTTCTGGAAGGACACATGTTTTGTTAAAATCAGGTCTAGTGCCTTCAAAGTGAAAACCATTTGTGAAACTCCTGTCCGAGGTCTAATTGACAATCCTTCCCGAAGTTTGCGGCAGTATTTATTATTTATTCACATCTAGAGATGAAATAGTATAACACCCACACAATATATCTGCATCTAAGATGTTAAATTTCTTGTTTGTGATGCACAGACCTAAAGGAAAAAATGGCCCAGGGTCACCGACACTGAAGAGTGTGATTAATGATCAGTGATTTAGTGATCAGTGATTAGTGGTTTTATTCAAACTGTTACCTCTGACCAGAAGCACACATCAGAGGATTAACAGGCTCTTTAGATAAATGCTCATTAGTGGAAGGGGAAAGGCAAAGATAATAGGCATGCACCCAGGGACAACTTTCGAAGAAAATCATTCCCGTCTTCAGAATAATAAGCTCTATTAACAGAAAGCCCTTTTAATTTAAAACTTGCTTTTATCTTGTAAATCAAAGTTAGATGTAAAAGTTTGTAGTGCCATTATAACCTAAATTTTCCCATATCCACTAGATGTGGATTATCTCCGTAGTGATATTTTTTTTTAATTTAAATAAACAATTGGACCTTTAGAGCAGCTGAGCCCTGACAAGTCCTTAGCTCCCAGGGTTTGAAGGTGTCCCCCCTTCTAGAATGGAGAGTGCAGCTCACTGACTAGATGGCGCACTGCTATTTGGTGTTCCGTGCTGTGCAGCTCATGAGCCTAGGCGAGCAAGTAGCTGCTTGTGAGGTGTTCTTCAGCACTTCCAACAAAGTTGATTCTGTGTAGGGTTGGAGGCTAGACAGTTCTACAAGTTTTTAGTCACATTTTCCATGTCAGTTAAATCTAGGGAGTTTAAGGCTACTGGAAAAATTAGTCTCATTACTAAAAGAAACGTAGAGAACGAGGGAGGAAAGGAGGAACGAGAGTCCAGGAGGTACCTCTGAGTTGCAGAAGTGATTGTAAAATACCAGACCTGTTCTTTTTTTTTTTTTTTTTTTACTAAGGGTTAGTTTCACAATCTGGTGGCTTGAAATACTGAGGCAAATACTCAGGTTCATTTTATTTCTAATCTTGCTGGGGAAAAAGAAGTTACTAGAAAGAAAGGAAGAAAAACAAAACCTTGATTTGGTGACCGCAGGAAGCAACACATTGCTGACTTTATTCTCCAGAGAATGGTAAGATGATGTTTATTATGCGCATTAAGCAAAAAGGGAACTTTGCAGTTGGCTAAATGAGGCCAATCTTGCATTTTCATAGATGAAATTCAGAAAGGGGATTTGTATTTTGCACTGTTTTAATGTTGCTTTTGTCAGTTTCCTGGGACTTAGTAGCATTTTGTGTGGAATGGGGTGTGTGTGTGTGTGTGAGAGAGAGAGAAAGAGAGAGAGAGAGAGAGAGAGAGAGAGAATAAGACTTTTATTCCCTGGGTAAGATAATGTTTATGAGCATGTTTGTGTGTCAGGTAAGAATTCCCTTATTCTATGAGCTTTTATGAGTCACTTCAATAAGTACTTAAGTTTTAATAAAGAAGGATGTCTTAAAAAAGAAAGCTAAAAATTAAAAATAAAACAAACAAAAAACCATTCTCCACCTTCAACCTAGATGTGTATTCTTCTGAAGAAGGGTGCTGTTGATTAAATATCAGCTATTACTTTAGTTCTAAAACTTAAAAAGAAAACAATGAAAGAACTCACCTGTGCCTCCCTATAAATTTTCCCATTTTCCTTTGCTTATAGCATTTAAAATAGATCCATTATTTTTAAATCCTGATTCATAGTGATTTTTATTTTTCAAGTTTACTCAGAGTAAACACATTTGCTCAATTGATAGTGTCTTCAAACTGACTCTTTTTAAACGTAAGTTGCTGATGTCCATAAATTGCCTGTAAATTAGAAGTCAGTTATGACCTCATATAGTTTATACATGAGCAGATAGTTAATTAGAACATTCCCATCAGGAAAGTAGAAACTGTGCGTTTACTTCTATACCTCTGCGGTGTTGCAGCTTTTATTTGACTAGGTAGTTAAATGAATGGTAGTTCGTCAAGAGACTTTTCCTTTATAGCTTTTCAATTACAGTAAGTTGAAGATTTTCATGACAACTACCTGTCAGTTTCCCATACCTGCAGATTGAAAACCAATCAATCATCAGGGACTCTCCGTGGCTATTTGTACTAATGTCAAGTTCCTGGCCTTCTGATTTCTTACTATTATTTACCTTTTAGCAATGATGTATCACCATCTTACAGTAGTATTTCCTTAGCATTGGAATTTGCTTCTTATTAAGCTGAAAATTATTTTGGGTATGTGGGGGCGATGCTTGCTGGATCCCCAAGATGAGAACTTTGTATCCATAGTTAGTTTTCTTCCAGTTGTGTTGTTAAATTAAAATTGGGGATTTGAGTGGACTTATTATTTTTGTCATCTCTCTTCTTCTTCTTCTCTTCAAAGCATTGCTGTTAGTCACAAAATTAATGTGATCATGTTGGTGTTTCCCATCTATATGCTTCCTTTGCATCTTACAAATTGGATTTCTACAGCAATTTAAGATCTTTTTTTAGAGGCAGCTTTCTTGGATGAAGATGGAACAATGATCTCAGTCAATTCATTATCTTGTCCAGTTTGACTACTAGCTGTATTATAGGAATCAACCAATGCTTTTATAAATTAGAGTTTAAAAATTTAAATCCGGGACTATTTCTGTAAATCCTATTTGAGAAAATTATACAACTGAGTAAGGTAATAAACTGGGAGGCAATAGCCTCAAATATTTAAGTGTGAGAAAGAAGCACTTTCAGATAGGCTAAGCAGACTTGAAGGAGCTTTCTGTGTTGCCATTCAGAAACTAAGTGAGCTATCTATTTTGTAGCATTGCTTAGGAAAAAAACCCTGGCACTTTAAAAATGACATCATGTTTAATATTTTCACTAAGGAGTTTTTACATTTTGTAATTAGGAAAAAATGGGCAATTAGTATTTTTTTGAGGATCCATTAGTATGGCATTGTTGGGAATCACAAATCATGAATTTAACTTGAGAGAGGGAGAGAGCTTTTTCAAATTTCTAGTTTATGAAAACATTGTGCCAGAAACAAGAGCAAAATTTGAAGCTCTATTGAGACTCTGGAACATTCAAAATAAAACTTAACAAAGTCTAGGGTAAATTCCTGAATGTACAAGCTGTTATGTTGACATTTCCCTATTTCTTTCATCCATGCTCACTCCTATTGCCCAATTCTCCTTCCTGAGAAACAGATCACAATCCATTTACACTTTAAAAATACATATTTTAGTTGCTTCCTTCTATTTCCTCAAGGTTTCCATTTCTAATCTCTACCCTGAAATTAACAAGGATTGAAAACTGCCATGTTGGTGTTTGGCTGGAACTAATTTTAGAAAGTTAGAGTTCCGTTTAGCCTCTGGGTTCTGAGGGTGAGATAGAAAGGCTTGTAGCCTTTGTGGCACTGGAGCTGGGGGAGGTCTTCTCACTCACCAACCAACCTCTTCACTTTGAAGAGCAGGACCTAAGGCCTGGTGGTATTCCCTGGCTCACTCAAGACCGAGAGCTAAAGAGTGCCACACGAAGCCTGGATGCCCTGTCTCTGCCTCGAGGTCGGTCAGGATTTCTTCCCAACAAGCCGGACCACCATAACTACCCTTGTCACAAATGAAACAACAATCCATGGCTTTGGATGCCACTCTTTTCAAGCCTTTGATCACTAACCTTTCAAAGACAATTTTTTTTTATCAGATCTTTTGAATGAATGCCCTAATCCTATAAACTGCAGTTTCCATTCTGTTTATTCTTATATAGCTGTGATGTTAATTTTTCTAATATTGACCTCCTTATTTGAAGGTCATCATTCTTTTTCTTCACCATTAGGGTTAGACGTGTCCTGTAAAACTACACTCTCCAGGTTTCATTTGGGACTAAAAACCAGGCGGAACTAAAACTGGTCTAAAAGACCGTCTCAGGATGAGGCAGTAACTTTCTTTACTTCTTGTCTTTTCTTTATCCTCTTTAAGGAAGAGATCCGAAAAAATATTTAAAGTTAAAATCAATAATCTTTCTTTTAGTTGAATAGAGCAACAAGTGTTTTCACTCTGGCAGATGTACTTTGGCCCAGGGTCCATCTGTAACTTATTATCTTTCCAGGTTGGTGTATAGGAATGAGAGGGTTTAGGGGTGAATATTACTACATGAGAAGTGAGTTGAGTCTGGAAGTATGCTCTTTGTGGTTGGACTGGCAAAACTTGACTAATCATAGCTAATAGAAATCATGCATGCAACATAGGGGGCTCCAGAGCACCAAACATTTGATTTAAGATGACATTTAGGTTGTGCAGTATTTAGGATGGGGAACGAGAATATCTCAATAGAAATCTTGAATGCATCTACTGGATGTGTGGTTTGGCCTGACCTGTAGGTTTCCTTTCCAGCTCTTTGCATGAAGGCCTTATATCAGAATTCAGGTCTCTTTTATTCTTTTATTTCACCGAGAAGGCCTGTGTTGTATGATTTCTCAAATATAACATATTTCAGCCAGTTTTATGCGATTTGCTCTCTGCTGGCTTCCCAATGGGGGGAAAGCCACATGCAGCAACAACAAAAAAACATCTTTGGGTTTTTTTTTTTTAATTAGTTGGTTATTAGAAGAAATACATTTTATCTTCATTTGACAGATCTGGTAGGACCATTTCACTTTATGAAAACAAGATTTTCTTCTTTAAGTAAACCGCGATACTGTTCGGCTTCTGAATGACCAGGTACTAACCCATGCACCAGAGAGTAGAAGGTATTGAGGACAAAATCCATTTCTGCCAGGATACCTAGGTATGAAGCGATGTGTCATTAGGAAGAGCCTGATTTTGCTCACTGCAATGACAATATTGTCCAGAAAAACGGTCCTTCTGGGAGGAATGACAATGTTATAGGTTCAAACTTCTGAATTCTGAGCAGAGACATACTGTGCTGAAGGTGGCTCTTAAAATGCCGAGGGTCTCCAGGGTTACTTATCAAACTACAACATGGTAAAACATTCAAAGGCTAGAGCTTGACCATCTACATCTTAAAAGCATTAATAATCCCTTTCACCCTTTCTCTACGTTTTCTTTATGCTAATGTTTTTCTAGATTTATTTTTTAAGATCCATTCTTGGTATTCTGCTTTCACGAGTAACCTTACAACAACAAATCACAAGTATGTGCACAACGGAGCAGTGACATTTTTCTATAAGGGAAATAGATTTTGATACCAAATCTTAGAAGAAACAGCAGGACAAAGGAAGGTTAAAATCCAATTGAGGGCATCGGAGGCTCTACCATTCCTACCTCTGCAGTGAAGTGGTTTATGGCAACGGGAGATGCCTAAGACTGGAAGAGAGAATCCCCGGAGTGCTGCCTTGAACTCAGTATGCTTCTGTGCCTCAGTTTCTTCATTTGTAATAAAAGAGTGTTGGTCTTGACCACACCATTCAATAGTGGGAACCACAAATGTGAGCAGCATATATAATTTTAAATATTCTAGTAGCCACATTAAAAAGGTGGAAAAAAATGAAGCTAATTTTAATAACACTTTTTAACCCAATATATCTGAAATATTAACATTTCAACACATAATCAATATAAAAATGTTGATGAGATGCCTTGCAATTTTTTTTTTTTTGGTAATAAATCTTTGAAATCTGGTGTGTATTTTGCAATTACCACATAATTCGGACTAATTGCATTTCAGGCATTCAGTGGACACTTTTAGCCAGTGGCTATGGTGTCAGGCAACGCAAATCTATATTCTGTATCAGTGGTTCTTAATCTTGGCAGTCAGGTAGAACCACCTGTGGAGTTTATTACAAAAAATACTGATATCTTTACCCCCTTGTGATTTAATAGGTTTGGGGTGGAATCCTGGGCCTCTGTATTTTTTAAAATCTCCAAAATTGTTTCTAAAGTGCAGCCAGGGTTGAGAACTGCCATTCCAGCTGATCTCTAAGGAACCTGTTACTCTAATATTCTGTGATTCTAGTTAAGGAAAGAATCTGTATTGCACCCAGAGCTCAAGGGCAGCAGATGGTTGTTATAAGGTATGCTATACGCTACAGAACATTTAAGAAAATATAATTAATAAAAATTAAAAAGTGCAGGTTGACTAATTTAGAAGATATTTCTTTATACCTCAGATGAGCTTTGTTTTGTATAAGTTTCAAATATGGATTTTTTAAATGGTTCGCTTCCCACCCAGATCTTCACTTACGACTGATTTGCATGTAGCCTCTCAGACGCCCTCCATTTTGGAAACAGTCAAGATCAGCACATTTCAGTTACCTTGCCAGTTTGCCCCAGATACTACTTGCCTTTAGCTGTCTTTGGAGGGAAAATCTTACTCCGTTTGAGACATCTACATCCCCTTGTGTTTCTTTCCTCTAAGCTTTGAATAAGCTTTGCGTCATTGCACAGGCCAAATCTGCTTTCTGCTCATGTCATGATGTTCGTTATAACACCCCCCACCCTGCAGACTTGCAGTATTTGTACTGTTTGTCACCTTTTAAAATATTAGAAGAATCAGTATTTCTCATTGCACACCAGAGTGTTTTCCTTTAAATTTTTAAACAATATACCAGTCTTTGCATTAACTAAATGATAACAAGAACCCCCTCAAAAAAGGAAAGAAAGAAGAAATAATGATTTCTAAACTCCTCACCCATCTTCTTTTGAAGTTAATAAACAGCGTTGTTTGTGGCGGGGGAGAGACCTCAGGGAAGGTCCTCGCGACTCCACACTGCTGAGCGCCTCTGCATTCCCGTGTTCCTGAGTCATTTCACCCCGAGCTTGTCTCCTTACCCCCACAGCAGATCTGTTTCCAAGTGCATGCCTGCCTGACCATGTGCTTTTAAACATGACTGAAAACCATTTCTAGGCACACGCTTGTACATTTCTTTACATTTTGTGAGATGATATTTGTATTTTTCTGTACTGTCATTCGTTAGAAGAGTTTAACTTCCATTTATTAAAACAGAGCTTTAATTCCCATTTTATAGGTGGAGAAGCGGCGGGGTTGACAAGGCTGGCGAGGCATAGTATTAGTTAATTAGGGGGTTGGTCAGTGCGAGAGAAGAGCTCATGTTTGTTGTAAGCACTACTCTGGGGTGGCTTCCAGGTGAGACTTTCCAATTGTGCATTTGTCTGTGAATTTATAGGCAACATTCTTTCTGATGCTTTTCCATGCATTGTTTGTACTTAAATGGGTTCTCTGCTAATAATTCTTGGTCCCAGCTTTCGGCTGTACGTACCTGGATTGATGAACAAATACATACTGGTATATCAACCTCTAAATATGGGATCTGTTCTAAACGTTGCATGGAGACATCTGTTACAAACCCGCATTTTTGGCAGTATCTAGGGAAACTTTCTCTCAGGCGACTTTGTGATTGACTGTTAGAAGAATTTGTGGAGGAACAATGAGCTTAAAGTTTTAAGTTCCTCAACTCTTATGGGGATTGAAAGTAAAGGGGTTTTGGTATTCATTCACTGAGCAAGATAGACTCTAGCCCTAACTCCTGAATTATCTTTAATAAAATATTTTAGCTCTTGTTATACCAGTGTGCTGCCTTCACACTGGGCATAGAGCCATCTGCTTTTGAATATTTGGTTTTTGTTTTATCTTAATAATGATTAGGGTTGGACTTAGCCATTTTCAGTTTCTGTCTACACCTCTGTGTTTTCAATGGGTGAAATACAAGCCATGATTGATAATGCGATCTGTGACCAGTGCCACGGAGGGATTACTTTGGATCCTTTTCTAAGCATTATACTGAAGTTAAAGTAATTTTAACATCCACACATATATGTGGTTATGGTGGTTAAGTTTGTATATAAATAAAAACCTTGGCCAACGAGGACCAGAATGTTATTAGCATATATACTTGTAAATGCGATGATCATTTTTTGAGGATGCCCATGTGTAACATGTTCCTCCTTTTGAGCACATCTATTTGTCACGTTGATTTAGATACACACATTGTTGATTAAAATATATTACTAGATTTCAGAAAATGAAACCACATTTGAGACACTCTTCTTTTCTAATAAGGCCTGTCTAAGCACACACTGTTTACGATTTCGTCTCCCAGCCTTGCAAAGCCAGGTGACTAACCACCACCATTCTGCGTGCCGAGCGGGCAGACGTCATCACAGAGGATGATGCACAGTGTTTTGGCAGCATGGAGCAGCGTGTAATTTGAAATTGTACTTTTTGCTAAATACCCATGCTAATCTCCAAACCATTCAAAACGTTAAGAAAACAAAACAGCAATGTCTGCCTAGTGGATGGAAGCAGCATTGGCTGAGAAGTACAGTTTTTTTTTTTTATGTGCCTCAGAAGCACTCACAAAAATCGGGGAGAAAAAAATTACACATAGTTACCTGACATGCTCTTTGGAAGGGACGTTCTTAAGGCAGACAGGTTCACCATTTAACCCAAGGTGGATTTTTACCCTTTCCAGGAAGTGTTTTTGTTTTTTTCTAAAGCACAAAAACTTATAGCATCTTTATAAGGAAGTTTGTAAATGGATGTTTACCTTTATTTAATATTGGTATATATTTTAGGAAATCTCTTTAGGAAGCCTTGTATTCCTTTACATAGTTTTGGTTATTTAATGTTTGTTTTTAAAAATAGGAGATTCTGGAGGTTGGTTGTATCACAGTGTCAGTATTCTTAACTATACACTTAAACATGGCTAACATGGTCAATTTTATGTTAGGTGTATTTTAGCACATTTTTTTAAAAAGGAGGTATAAGGTTTGCTTGTAGGCATCCCTAGCTAGAGAAACAGAATGTAGAGACCACTTGTTCAAAGTTAGACGTGGGCGCATTAGTGCCTTAATGGGAGGAGCAAAAACTGAAAGAGGATTTTTGTACTTCAGGCCTGCAGAGCGGTGGTGGGTGTGTGATGTGATTCTAACATGCTCTTATAGGATAATCCAGGGAAGACAACAGCTAGGCACCCAGCACCCATCAAATGACTCTTTTCTGGAGACTGCTGTGTATCTTGATGGGCCATGTGTATAGAAAGCTGTATCATTTAATTTGAAAAACATATCATTTGACATCTCTATTCGTATTGACTCTCTTTCTCAGCACAAGGATGTGCTCAACTAAGATCAATGAAAAAAACATAGCCTTGTAGTTTATCAAAGGGAATATAAACCCTGCTTCCTTGCTCCCTCCCTCCCTCCCTCCCTCCCTCCCTTCCTCTCTTCCTTCATCAGACCTTTACTGAGCACATATTATGTGCCAGGTATGAGAGGTACATGATCAAAAACAGACTCAGTTCCTCTCCTCACAGAATGTGCTAAATAAGTCACTGCAAAGGAATGTTGTGGGAGGGTGAGGAGGTGCAAATGTGGAAGCTGGAAGCTCCGTGAGTGGGTTAGTGTGCTTGTCCAGGCAAGAGGCAATGGTGGCTTGGGCTACGATGGTGCCGGAGCCAAGAGCCATTTAAGAGATAGGATCACGATGACTAGGGGACTGCTTAACTGGAAGATGCGGGAAAGGGAGAGGAGTTGTACTCATTCTAAGGGAGGAGGGGGCCAGGCAGGAGAAGCCTGACCCCGCAAGGAAGCCTGTGTTGTCCTCTACGTGGTAGAGGAGGGGAAGGTTTCTGGCCCAGAGCCCCGTAATCTTGTGTTTGAGTTCTTGGAAGAGAGCAGAATATAACTATGAACGAAAACTCAAAGAGCAGCTATAACTAAAAACCGTAGTGCAGTCGTTGTATTGTAAGGCAGTGCAATTTCGACACTTTCCATCGGAGAGTAGACTCTCCCAGGGAGAGAGGCACCTACCCACCAAGGCATGTGCAGCTCTGGCACTCAGGGGGATTCAGGGCATGGCCAGGGGTGTTAGTTTCCTAGGGCTGCTATAACTAATTACCACAAACTGGGGGGTTTTAAACAATAGAAACTTCTTCTCTCACAGTTCTGGAGGCTAGAAGTCCAAGATCAAGGTGTCAGCAGCATTGGTTTCTTCTGAGGGCTGTTCCAGTTCCTGTCTTCCCCCTGTCTCTGTGCATTGTCTTCCTTCTGTGACCAAATTTCTCTTTTTTTATAAGGATACCACTCATACTGGTATCCTATTTAGGACCTGTCTGCACTTAATACCTTATTTTAACTTAACTACCTAGGTAGGGACTTTATCTCCAAATTAGGTCACTTTCTAGGATCCTGGAGATTTGGGGGGCATGGTGGGGGGCACCATTCAACCCATAATGGGTTTGCCCAGCAAGAAGGCAGTACCCCAGCCAAGTAGTAGTGGGACGCCATGGGAGCTGACAGATTGGAAGTGAGGTAGATTATAACCAGAAATGTTTTAGTCCATGTTAAAAATAAACTACTGATGGACCTCTAGAAAAACTTGGAATAAATCGTCATAGATGTGGGTCTTCACATTACCTGGTATAGACAAAAGCCAGCAAAACACAGAAAAAAAAGAAAGGCTTCACTTTAAAAATAGATGTATACATATTGCATTGATTAATGAATTTGCTAATGTGGTATTGACCTTAGTTTGGCCTTGAATTTATCCCTAGGGTTAGTGAAAGAGCAATGGCAAAAGGGCAACATCAACTTTTAACCTTGAGAACAAAGAATTAAATAGAACTGTAGCTTGTCGCCCCGCTAGGCTTAACAGTCATTGTTTTGATGTGCTAATATTTACCGACAAGGACAAAAGCCACTAGTTCCCATAATAGAACACACATCCCAAATTGAATAGAGATGTTTCAATTCAGGAAGAAAAAATTCTGATTTTCTAGATGTTGATGGACAATTGATACCTATGTGCTACTTCTGTCTTGCACCATGAAAACACAGAAGAAAAAATTCTGTGTTTTAAAAACAAAGCATAATGAAAAGTCAATTAAAAAATGGGCAAAGGATCTGAATAGAGAGTTCTCCGAAGAGAACATACAAAGGGCTAATAAACATATGAAAATGTGTCCAACATCACGAGCTATCAGGGAAATGCAAATCAAAACCACAGTGAGACACCACTTCACATCCGCTAGGGTGTCGATAATAAAAAAGACAGACAAAGACAAATGTTGATGAAGATGTGGAGAAATTGGAATTCTCAAGCGATGCTGGTGGGATTGAAAAACAGTCTGGCAGTTCCTCAAACAGTGAAACGTAAACCTTGTGACCCAGCAATTCCACTCCTACATATCCAACCTGGAGAAATGAAAACATATGTCCACATAAAAAGTTGGACATTAGCGTTCATAGCAGGGTTATTCATGATAGCCAAAATGTGGAAGCAACCCAAAGTCCATCAACTGATGATCAGGTAAAGGAAGTATGGTATGTTCATATATTGGAATATCATTTGGTCATAAAAAGAAATAAATAAAGTACTTACTGACACGTGCTATAACATGCATGAACCTTGAAAACACTATGCTAAGAAAAAGAAGGCAGACACAGAGGACCACATATTATATGACTCCGTTTACACGAAAGGTCCAGAGTAGGCGAATCCGTGGGGAGAGACCGTGGATTAGTGACTGCTTAAACCTGAAGGTGGGACCGAGGACTCGGAGGAGACAGCTGAGGGACGCACGGTTTCTTCTTGGAATGATGAAAGTGTTCCAAAACTGATAGTGGCGATGGTTTCACAAATCTGTGGCTCTTCCAAGGCCACTGAATTGTCCGTTTTAAATGGGTGAACTGTATGATATGTAAATTTTATCTCAATAAAGCTGTTAAAAGAGATAACAGCACGGAGGAAAATACAGGATGCTAAATTTAGTTATAATATATGCCAAATGGGGTGTTTTGATCCAACAACGTCTCTACATATTTGGGAGGAATATATCAAGGTGAGCAGTAGAGAAAGGTTAATAGGCGTATTATAGACCATGGTCATAGGAATGGTCAACTACTAGAAATCCCGTGGCACATGCTGTATATTGATCCTGTGTCTCCAACCCAGGTGTCTCTAACCCAAACTTCTCCCCCCGGCCCCGAGCCCCGGCTTCCAACTTACCCGTGCCATTTCCTCTTAGATGGATTACTGCTGTTCCTTAATTTTCAAATTGTTCACATCCTCATACCATTTTTCCTTGTAACACTCCCGTTCCCGTGGGGGCTACCATCAACCTCTGTGCTGCCCCCAGCTTGAGCCCCCGTGACAACCGCTGACTTTGCCTTTTCCCTCCGTCGTCATGAATGTGTCATTGCCGAGCTTCCTAGACGCCCCACTTGAGCAATACCCTTATGAGTTTTGCCCTTTTGCCCCGTCCCCTTCTGAACCAGTTCCGCCTATGAAGTGAGAGTTAAGGGAGCAGAATTGTTTATTGAGTCTTTATTGGGTCTGGACCAATATCTGATCTCTTGATCTACCATGTCGACCTTCATAAGAAACCTACCAAGAAGTTGAAGTTATCCTTCTTTATAAATTAAAAAAAAAGTTAATAAGTTTATAAGTTAAGGGGCAAACCAGTTACTATGACAAAAACCAGTAAATGGCAAAGTTGGGGTTTGGAACAAGCCTTGTCTGGTCCCTTTGCTCACACTCTTTCCATTTTGGCTACTAAATAAATCCCTATAGATTGACTGCACACTCAAGCCAGACCCACAGCAAACTCTCGGTTGTGCTGAGCATCAGCATGTTCAGCCTCTCTTCTACCCTGGAGCCCCTCCTGTCCTGTCCATCACTCCCCTTCCCCCACCCCACACCTTTGTCCCGAGAAACGCTTCTCTCCTAATCTCCCAAACTAAACATGGAATGCAAAATTAATGAATTCCTTAGTGCTTTGTTAATTTATTTTCTTAGGAGTTTTTAAAAGAATTATTTTCTATTGAGGTTATTGTTATGTTTGTCATAAATTCCTTCCCCTGGATTGTGAGCTCTACAACAGCCAGGACTGATGTCTGCTCAGCTTCGATTCCCCTCATAGAATCTAACCTGTGGACCCTTGCGCAGGGCAGATGGGTAATTAACCCCGAGCGAGTGGATCACGGGCACTGGAACATTGTTCTCTGTCATGACTTCCCCATTACCAGCAGGAGATATTTGAGGTCCGGCAAATGTTCCTGGGAGAATCAGCCCAGGGAGACTTGGGATACTGATGGGTGTCCGTCACTTAAAAACTACCCTCATGGTATTGTAGAAATTCAAAAATAGGGTGGGATGTCAAAATCCCAGAGAATCTCACAGCCATAAGTAATCATTGATTTTTCATTTTCACAGACTATCCCACTCCTTATCTGGAGGGGAATAGTTTTAATCAGAGCAGAGACACATTTTAAAATTCTGCTTTCTTCGCTTAAAACTATACCACAGACATTTTTTCATGTTGCTACGTAGTTTTCAAAACTATGATTATGCATCATATCCCACTGGGTTGCTGTACCGTAATTTCTTAACCATTCCCTATTGTTTGACATTCAAGTTTGCTGCGGATTTTTTTTTTTTTATGATTATAAAAAACACATGACCCGTCTTTTGGCAAGATAAATGTATACTCTGAAGACCTTAATCTCTTTCCCCTTATGCTGGTTTAAAAAACCTTCCTTTACAGTTGAGCTTCGACAAAATTGTGACAGAGACCAAGTTTGTCTTGGGAACCCTCATACTTCTTTCATTCCTTTTATTTCTGCCCCTCAGCACATTCTGTTCCACCCCAGTGACTGTCACAGGAGCTCAGGCTGCCCTCCCTGTCCCCTGCCACCCCCCAGCCCCAGACACTGACCTGCCTAAGCCCTGCCCTCCTTCTCTCTCCTCCCAGCTGGTCTTCTCACTTCTTCTCTTACTTCTCCAGAGCCTTAATCTTAGTAAGATATTAGATACTCAATATATTTCTTGGGAGATTGTAATTTTATTACTGAAAACCTTCTGGGGATGGGCATGTGGTAGCCCAACAAAGTACCTCACGAGAGGTGTGCTTTTGCTCTTTCTAGCTATAAGTTTTCCAGGTTCTAAGGCTATAGCAGTTACCGAGCAGACGAAGCCTCTATACAAATAGGTAAATACATAATGCATCACAGAGCAGTAAGTGTTACAGAGAAAGATGAAGCTGAGTACGTGGATATAGCATGCTCTGTCATCTTTCAGATGGAGGAGTCAAGGAAGATCTTTCTAAGTAGGTGACATGAACAAGAAGCTGCTGAAGTGAGGTGGCAATTCCTGCAGAGACCTGGAGAAAGTGCTTTCAGGCAGAGGGAGCTGCCAGCGCAGAGGCCCTGGCGTGTTTGAGGAGCTGCAGGGAAGCAGACACCGAGGCAGCGAGGAAGGAATGGGAGGCGGTGGGTGGCAGATCATGTAGGGCCTTGGGACCGTGTTATGAACATTGGGTATTTATGTCAGCAATAAAGGAAGCCACTGGAGAGCTTTGGGAAGAGACTCCTTCACTTCTAAAGACCTTCCTTGTTGCGGTTGAAGAACAGACTGTGGAGGGCAAGGGTGGTAGAGGGAGACCTGTCAGGAGGCAGGAGAGGTGGTGACCTGCAGTGGGTGATGGCGGGAGAGGGTGTGAGGAGGAGTTTGGCTTATTTTGAGGGTAAAGCTGAAAGGACTTGATGACAGATTGGGTACAAGGGTAAGAAAGAAGTCAGGGAGGATGCTGAGGTTTTTGACTGGAGATGCTGAGAGGCTGAAGTCACCATCAGCTGAGATGGGGAAGATGGCCGATGGAACAGTTTCGCTGGGGGAGACGAGGAGCTCAGCCTTGGGCAGATTATGTGTGAGAAGATGCCCAGGAGACAGTGGGACACTGAGTCAGGCCTTCAGGGGAAAGAGCTTGGCCTACAGTTGTGAATAGTGTCAGGATAACAGCCTCCGGCATCAGATAGGCCAGCCTCACCTCAAAACACACAGCCCCTTCCTTCGTGCCCGCCAGCCACACTGGAGTTTCAGGTCCTTGAACGCAGCAGGCCTTACAAGCTGCAGGGCCTTTGCACCTGCTGTCCCTTCTCCCTAGACCATTTCTTCCTAGACAATTGCCGCTTCTCCCTATACCCCTAACCTAAATTCAGCCCCTCTGTTAAATACTTCTGCTATCCCAAATCTTCCTTTCATAGCACTCATCAGTTTTCAAATTTATATTCCTTTAAAAGTGACTGTTACTTCACCTTTTAAACATTTAAAATCCGTGGCCTGCTAGAATCTAAATTCTGAAATGTCAGGGATCGTGTATATTTGGTTCATCACCATTTTCCCGACATGTAGTGCTGGCGTGTCGCTTCTTCAATATCTGCTGAATGAATAGATGACTGTTATTAATTTAGTACTCTCTATATGATATATTGTAGTTCCTTTATTTATAATCATACAATTCCAAGAGTAACCAACCTAATGACTTTCTTATCTCCTTAAAATGTAGACTAATTGATTATGTGATGGCTCCATGTATCTTTGAAAAAGTACTTCTTTTTATTAGGTCGTATGTGAGAAGCTACGGCAGTGTGGTTGAAGATTGAATGATCGCTTGAGTGTGAAACTTTGAAAAGGCCTTTAAAACTTGTATAAACCTCCTAATCAAAATCCCCCTACCTCCTGTTTCCTTGTCAGCACTTCGGTGCATTTCTGTGGACACCTCTATCTAACATCTCCTGAGGTCACTTTATGGTGACCCTTTGACAAGACCTATTACTTCCTCTTTGCCACGTGGATCGGGCGAAAGAGGCCACGCAGGGCAGTGGCGGAGCGGGGGTGTCGTGGGGGCCGAGGAGGTCTGAGCCAGCTGTTGTCCTTATTTGGTGGCTTTTAGAAAGGCTTGTTGTCTCTAGCCTCATTCTGGGAGATTAAAAGAAATGATATCTGAGGGAAGAAATTTGATTTACCGAAAAAGGGTTGTTAGCTCATAAAAGAGCTCTAGGTCTCTCTGTCTTTGGCAATGTAGAACTGTATGGAAAACAGGATTAAATTAGGGAATGATCTTTGTACTGTCTTTAGAATAGAGTGAGCTTTCAGAAGTGCCCGTGTTGTTTGGGAAACACATCTACTGGTTCCAAGAATACATATTTGTGTAAGTATATATAGACATTGATTGATTGATGCATATGTCAGTTGGGGAATTTTGTGACAAAAGAAGCACCGTCTTTGTGGATAGCATTGTTGTGGGAGGTGGCCACTCGACAAATAAGTTTTAAGCGTTTACGGTGCTAGGCAGGTGCTGGGGAAGGGTGGTGAACAGAGAGGAGGTCCTTGCCTTCATGGAAGTCATGAAATCTGCTTGGTCTCAGTCTCCTCATCTGTAAGATTGATATAATGATACTTCATAGCCTTTGAAAGAAGAATGAATGGCTATGAATATGAAAACAGCGGCTATATTTTTAAAATGCTATATCAAAGTACCAAATATAGTAATCATTCCCTTTGGGAATAAATCCCGATTAATTATTTCTTGTCCTGAAAATGCTCCCTATCCATGAAACCTAAGATTTCATTCTTATATTTAAGAGAGCTAAAATTTCACTTTATTATAACCCTAACAAAAAGAATATGTCAAGTATGTGGTTTGGGTTGTAAATATTTGCATTAATTAGCCATTGCTGTGTAACAAATCATGCCCCCTGCATATGTATTTATTAACTAAGAGTTCCTGTGGGTCTGGGATCTGGGTGTGACTTCGTTGGATTCTCTGGCTCAGGGTCCCTCACAAGGCTTTCATCAAGGTGTCAGCTAGGGCTGTAGTCATCTTGAAGCTCAGTTGGGGGAGGGTCTCCTTCTTAACGCACTTGTTTTTGCAGGCCTCAGAAGATCCATGTCCAAGCTTATTTATATGGTTGTTGGAAAGCTAAGAATAAACAAGGGTTCCAAGAAGGAGAAAGTGAGAGATGGAAGTCACCATTTGTTGTTGTCTGTTTGTTTGTTTGTAATCTTGTCTCGGAGGTGACATCGCATCGCTTTTGCCACATCCTATTCATTAGAAGCCAGTCACTAGGTCCAGCCTGCACTCAGTGGAAAAGGTTATACGTGCATATACCAGGAAACTGGGGTCGTCCAGGGGCATCTCAATGTCTGCCTGGTCCAGCAGGGCTTGCACACAGTGTCATAAGTTAACGTTGTATGTATGGCATTCATAATGTTACACTATTTGGAATGGAAGAAATAAGGGAACTAAGCACCATCATTCCCCTAAGACACAACAGCTAGGACGGGCAAGGCAAGCCGGTGTTAGAGCCCTGTAGATTTTGAGTTGTAGCCAATAAGAAATCTGGTTCATCCTTTCGCTTCTGACACTAGCTCATTTATAGCCTCTCTACTTATCAGAAATGCATTGGAAAGTTACCTTCCAAATATTGGAGGTAAACAAAGGTCAGTTTTTCCTAAGCAAGAGTAACAGATTAAAAATAAACGGTAATGGAAAAAATACAGAGGAAATGAACCGTTAAAAATAGATGCATTTTAATGTGCCATTTCTTTGGATTGTTATCCGCTCGCTCGATTCCTTTTAATCCACCTGAAAACAGAGCTGATCCAATCATTTTAAGATTAAGAGGAAGAACATTCCAGGCATAGAGGAGACATAGTACTATGCAAATGAGCTTGCCACGGTTAAGAAAGGAAAAAGACCAGTGTAGCCAGAGTGGAACAGGAAAGGGGGCGAATGCTACAAGATGACTTTGAAGGCGAGGTGTGATGAGCCAGGTTAGGGGCTTCGATTTCGAGCTAAATGCAATGAGCAGTCATTGCAAACAGCTATGATTTTTTTTTTTTGATGATTCTAATTCCATTAGTTATTGCATAAAGCTGTATTTGATGGAAAGATTCTGAAATCTATTAATTAAAAGCCTTGCTTGGGCCAAGATAAAACCGGCACTGAAACTTTATAATGGGATGTTATAATTACGCAATCGCAGAGTTGCGTACTTTAACCAGCCCAAGGCAAAGGCGGTGTGGCAGCAGAATTTAGCATGCAGTCCTCGCATGGCAGGGACTCCTAGTATTGCATTAGTTTCATGTAACAGAACTTACAAGAAATTCATTCAGGAAAACATCCAGTATAGGAGTCTTTTTGGCTTTTTCTGTGCATATTTTCTCAAACAAGCAGCAATCATTTTTCGGTTGTGTCATGTACAGCTTTGCCTGTATGGAGTCCTGTGGCTCTTTGCTAAGCCGCCAGGCACCCAGACAGCTTGGCGATGTCATCTGGGACTTTAAAATTACAGCACACACATTTAAAATAGTGGTCTTGGTAGCTCCTCTTTCCTCCAAATTTCCCCGGAAGCTGATCTTGTGAGGAAAAATAACCAAAAGAAGGACAACGGGGCATCTAATTTCTTTTTTGAAAGATTTTATTTATTTATTTTTATTTTTAGAGAGAGGGGAAGGGAAGGAGAAATAGAGGGAGAGAAACATCAATGTGTGGTTGCCTCTTGTGCGCCCCCTACCAGGGACCTGGCCTGCAACCCAGGCATGTGCCCTGACTGGGAATCAAACCGTGACCCGTTGCTTCACAGGTCTGCGCTCAATCCACTGAGCTACACCAGCCAGGGGTATTTTTTTCCTGAAAGAGTAACTAGGAAAGGAAAGTTCCAAAATTTTAACACTGGAAATCCTAATGAATCCTAATGCTGAAATCTACCTGCTGATGTGTTCCTTTCTGAGCCAAGATGAATTTTAGCTGGCTCGAACAAAAATGGTGAAAAGATAACTGTATCTCAAGTTCAATGAATACCGTATGCTCCTTTTAATAAAAAGTTACAGATAAATTTGCGGTTTTCTGATTTAAAAAAACTCATGGAAAATACAGAAACATATAAAGAAGAGAATTCTAACCAAAAATAATCACTGTTGGTGATTTAGATGTATATCATTTGTATAATCTATGTCTTTTTCCAGCCATACCATTTAGCTATAATTCATTTGCCGTTTTGTGTTTGGACTTTTTGTACTTAATGTTATTTTGTAAACATTTCCCCAAGGTCATGATTTATTTTTTTGAAAATATTTCAGTGACTGTATAATCTTCTATTTGTCATAAATTACTTAAGCCATCCTGCTTATTATTGGATGCATAGTGTATTTTGAAATTTTCCCTGCTAATAAATAATATTGTGATGAACCTTCTTGCACAATATCCTTCATCTGCATCTCTTATTTTTTCCAAAGGAATTAGCCCAACAAGTGGGTCTCGATAGATTCTATTAAACTGCTTTCAAACAGCTTGTACCAATTGCCTCATCATCATCAAGGCTGTGCACCATGCCTGTCCAACTTTACCTCTAATCAGAATTTAAGATAGTGTCATTAAAAAAGAAATCTTTGCCAATTTATTAGGTCAAAAATTATTTTAGCTTGCTTTTATTTGATTAAAAGGGATGTTGAACATTTTTCCATTCATTTGCTGGCAATTTGTGAATCATCTTTTCATGTCTGTCTATGCCTTTTGGCCATTTTTTCCAGAGTATTAATGTTTTGTTTATTGAAATTTACATTTTTTAATATGGGAAGAAGATGCACCTTTTGTCTTTAAATTTTGGAGGCACAAATACATAGGCATATACTTTTTGTGTAAAAGGCTTTTAATTTTTTTTTTGTGGTTCCTATTTCCTGATAGAGTGGTTTATATAAGTCTGTAAATAGGTAAATACAGTTTATTTTTAGAATAATGCCATTTCTGTTTGTTACAGCTTCAGTTATCCTAGTTGTCTTTATATTTTTTGTGCCCTTTTTCCTCTTCCTTCTGCTGTCATAAAAACTTGGAAGGATCCAGACTTCTATTTATCTCCTTTTATTCAACGACACTTTCTGGTGGCAGCCTGCCAAGGAGGCCACAGTCTGAAAAGAATCTCATCTGGGAGCTGAGCGGGTCACTAGCTGTAGTTGAGAGGGATAGTTGACGAGAGGAAAAGGACCGCTCCTGGTTCACGCCGTGCAAAGAAGGGACTTCCCGGTGCCAAGTCAGAGTGAGCAGGCTTGGTGAGGCCCTGGGCTCTGAGATTCCGGGTTTCTGATAGTTCTCTCTCTTCTGCCTGTGGCCAGAGGCCGCTCTCCTCTCAGCCCCATCTCTGCTGGCTCATTTTATAATGAAGAAAATGATACCTCAAAGGTATGCTCTAATTAATTATTCTTCCAGACTCTGAAAATATAATTACTAATTATTATAACTATTAGATCATTAATTTCTTCACGCCTTTCATAGATTTCAGTCGAATGCCAAAATTTAACACCCAGTGCGGTTACTGGTGGATACAGTTTTGCCTTTTATCTTCACAGCTTCTTCATGTTTATTTGAACCCATGCTATGGGAATTCCTTAAAATATGGACATTTAAATGTTTCTTGGAAATATTTAGAAATTTGAAATTCCAAGAAGAGGAAATGCCAAAAAAGTATAAATTTTTATGTTACCACATATCATTGCAACTTGATAAAAATAGCTGAATATTTGAGGCGGTTTTTTAAACCACGTTAACTTCTTTTTCCTCCAAGGTGAGCCATATAATCTGGTCACTGGTCAATAATTATACCTAAGGCTGTTAACAGTTTACCTAGGTAATCAGCAGGAAAACCATGAGGACATAAACAGTTTAGCAAACGGCATATTCTGAATGGTGTCCCCAGCTTCTATTGTTCAGTTTTAAGTGTGAAACCACGTGTTAACTTATTAAGAATCTTTTTGTCAATTCTATAAATTCATACAGTGAATGTGGCTCTGAGTTGAAAATACTGAGGAGAGTGTGTATATGGCATTGGAGGTTTCTCTTCGGTGACATTGTTTAATTGAATATCTGAGCACCTTATTTTTATAATTAGGTCATAAGCACCTTAAGAGTAGAGATCGTGCATTGTAACCCACCCCTCTAAGGGCACAAGGGTTGAATGAATGCTGGATTTATTACCTAGGCCCCCAGGCTTTTTTTTTCTTTCTTTCTTTCTTTTTTCTTTTAACCCTGACACAATCCATAACCATCTGAGAGCCTTTGGACACTTAGGATTCTGCATGCTGCCTCAGTTTTCCCGTCTATCAATGAAAAAATGATACGTTCTCTACAAGACTCTAGAGAAGCTCCAATGAAGGGAACTCCATAGAGGGGAGTGGGTGGTTAAAAGCTTTGCGTAGGCTAGGAACAACAACCCAGTGCCGTTTGGTGAGGCTGTTTTATTTCTAGATGTATGATTGTTAGCGGAGATGTGCGTTTTGACCTTTCCCCCCTCCATTTTTGCCTGGGAGATGTTGCATAAGGATAAGAGCCGAGAGTTGATTTAGCAGAGTTATTATCAGATGTTTCCGGCGCTCGTTGCCTTTCACTTCTCCGCTTAATATGAATGAGGGCCATGTAACCAGCCTCTTCAATTAAGTGTCAGCTGCACCACCTTCATCGGGAGAAACATTTCAAACATTTATTTTCTTTGCAAAAGGCACGTTTTAGTGGGGGAGTCAATTTACTTCTGAAACAACCTCATTTACCTGAATGAGGAGCGCATATTCGTTGTCAGGGTAGGCAGTGAGGCTGTGTAATTCTTGTGTGACAGATGAACCAAACACTCTGCTGTAAATCACATTTGGCTGGAAGAGGCTGCTCCGGTATGAAGTCCCGTTTCCGCCTCGCTTCCTTGCTCTTCTTGGGTTGGGGCTGGGGGCTGGAAGGTTGGTGACTCTTGGATTTATCTAGAAGATGAACAATATTCTTTAGAGAAACCAGAAAGGCGTGAGTAATGCCGTCGCTGTGTATTTATATAAAAAAAGAGGATTTGGGGATGTGACCTGCATTCAGCATTTGTCTAGCCAGGAGACTAAAAGTGTCACAGAACATGTCAGAGTGGCTTGTGGCATTATAGTTTATTTTCAAAGGCCTTTCGAGAACACAATTAAGCCTTTCCCTTTGTTTTATTTTGAAGTTGCCCTTCACTGGTTACATTACCGTGTCACAAAGTGGGCATTTTTTTGTTGTTGTTTCTGTGAGCCTCAGTCTCATAAAAATTAAATGTGTGCATTCCTGTAACCTGACACGGCCTCTCCAGTGAAAATCAATGCTTCCCGCCCTTGCTGCCCGAGCTGCGGAGGTCCTGCTGGGGAACTGTGTCCGTCGCGTGCATCTGTGCGTATGGCCTTCTGTCCCCCCTGTTTTCTGATGTTTCTGAAACGTATCTGAGACCTCCTCCCCACTACAAACAATCTGGTGGCTTGTGTTTGGCCTCCCTGCATGTTTGCTAGAAAGCAGCAGAGAGTGTTTTTTTTCCTTCTCCTGATGTTTTCCCTGGGGAGTGGGCCCAGAAAGGGACCCGTTTATGACTCATCTATGTATGATTCCTTTGGTTGGGGGTGGCAAGAACATCGGAAGAAAATGGATTTCCAGAGGGGTCACAAAATTTAAAACCAGTTGGTTCCTTTTCAGCCTCGAATTATACTATCATAGATATGCTAAATACAAAGCTTTATTCTCAGACTCTGACGGACAATTATTTGACTGTGTTTAGATGCAATTAATCATTTCTTTCAACTAACTGGAGTTTCCATCACAGTTTTCTTCTAGAAATAAGCAAATGTAGGATTTTAGCATTAGGTTCCGAGGTAGAGGACTCTGAGAGTCTCTAAGATGCTACTTGAACTAGTCATCGCCTCTGATAAATGGGACCAGTCCAGCCTTTCACAACATTTGATTGTGAGATTTAAATATGTATTAGCAAGATAAGATCTGAGGGACTAGTTTACAACTATTCTGTTTTACGGAATTCCAAAAATGCTCTTGAGCTAACTCCAAGGGCCTGCGAGAGTGTATGATGGACAGTCTCTAATGGTCCTTTCTCTCATGTAAGAAGGAGCGTGAGCATCAGAGGCTTTTGGTTCCGTGCGAAACAGTTGTGGTTTTGTCTCCACGTTGATTTGACGCCCCTGATTCGGTAGGACGGCCTCCCTCAGAGAACTCAGCTCTGGTTCGTAAGACCCCACTCTGCAGGAAGGGCCCTCCCATTCTGAATGACAGAGATGAGCACCTCGTTAAGGAGTGTGGCCGAAGACTTCATACTATTGTCTGTTCACTAGAGAAAGCAGATCAATCAACTCATTTGATTAATGCCTACTGTTTGCCAGGCACCATGTGAAATACTTTCTTGGCGTTGTTTTATCGAGTAGGTGTTATTTTTGTTCTGATGAGGAAACTGAAGTTCAGAAAGGCCGAAGATCTTACTCAAGATCCTGTCGCTGTTCGGTGGCGGAGCCAGCATTCACCGTCTGTCATGGGCGCCTCCTTCCCCTATGCTCCTAATCACTGAACTGTAGACAGGTTTCTTGCCAAGAGAGGCCGCCATTTCATCTTCTTCAGGTGAAGCCTTCTGTACGGGGAAAATGCCACCCTTGGCTCTGTGGTTCTTCCTTCCATTACTTTCTACCAATACAAGATGCTTTTTAGTATGTCACCAAATATTTTGCTGAGTGCCTACAAAATCCTAATTTTAGTGACCACTGAATTCGAGAAGTAAAATAAAAGCGCAGCTCATTTTACCTAACAACAGGAAATTTAAGGTGTAGTTGATATGATAACCTAACTAAATGGAATTGCAACTGGTGTTATTAGTAGTCATATCATTAATAATTGTGTTTAAAGATATAATCCTGTTAACTACAATGTCATATTCTACTTCTTAAATGCAGCCACTCAACGTGATTACTATAGTTAGTATTCTTTATATGATTGTTTTTGGAGTTATAGTCATATATCTGTTCTGAAACCAAAATGAGAATAGACATTTGCGAGATTAGAATCTGATAACTCTCAGGCTCAGGGTGAATTTACAAACACTGGCATTCATCCCTGCCTGATATTTCCCAGTTATCCAAAAAGGCTTTTATTCAGAAACCATCTGTGGTTGGGATGCGTTGTGATGCATCATTCATGCACTGCCTGAAGTATTTACTGGGTCGTGTGCAAGAGACAAAGCCTGAGACTCCTGCCTACAGCCCTCACTACCTAGAGACACATTTACTGTTACGTAATAGAATTTCATCCAAGAGAGTATGCTGCTTAACTCGTGCATTTCTTGTGAGCTGAAGTTCAGCGTTTCTGTCAACATGTAGATAATCCCAAACATGCTGATGGGAATTTTCACTTCCATTAGACATTAGCCTTAAAGAGTATGTTTTGCACCTTAAAAATGGGATGGGAACGAGGGTGTAGACTCTACCAGGGGGTGTTGGGAGAGGGCTCTTGAGGATGGACTAGAGATCACTGAGTTCCAGCATTTACCGTGAAGGGCCTCTTTATTGTCCCATGGTTTTGTATTTGGAATTTTTTTTTTTCTGGCTTGATTAGTAGTAATTAATTCATTTTCTTTTAAAATTATAAGCATTCATAATTGTCAATCATAAATTGTGATAAACAGGAGATATCTGATGTTACCATACTAAATTAAAAAAAAAATTCCAGCCCAAAGTAAAGAAGGTTGGCATTTTACTTGGCATGTGAGAGCTTTTTGGTGCATGACTAAATACTTAAATATATGTTAAGCTTTTGGAAATGCTGAAAATAGAACTGATCTGTTATTACTTTCACAGACTACCTAGGAATCCAGAGACCCCCAAGTGGGGAGCAGTTGGATTTAGCAATTGCCATAAATTCCCTTCTACTCGTAACATTCTGTGATTTGTGAATACCATTAAAACTAATAACATTGACCAGTTACAAATGTACTTCAAACAGTGAGTTTTGAAACTCAGGTCCCAAATTTTGTGGAGGGTGGGTGAAAAGGCACCTTTAGATACCCCCAAAACTTGGAGAACAGCATAGGGATGAGGAAATAGTTGTGCTTTGGGTGTGCCCCACAATTTTCCTTGGTAAGTAACCCAAAGTAGCAGTGTCTGTCTTGTCATCCTTAACTACAGACAGTTCTATTAGTAATGAAAACAGCAAACAAAAACCAGACTCCTGATGTGATGCTACGTCCCCACACATGCGGTGGACCTTGTAGCACTCTTCATCCCAGGCCCCACATTGCAGGCAGAATGATCTGGAAAACCAAAGCTGACTATATCAGGCCTCTGTTGGGTCTCAACTGCCCATGAGCTAAAATCTAACCTCCTTGGCTTGATGTACAAGGCCTTTGACAATATGACCCTAATCTATACTTGCTTCCTCTCCACATATATGTTATGAACCTACTATACTAATTTTCTATTAATATTATACTTGCAACTACTAGACTTTTTAGAAACCCTTGCCTTTACACATGCCGTTCAGTTAACTGGAATATTCTCTCTGCTCAGTCTTTATTGGATAAATTTCTAATGTCTGTCTCAGATAATTACACATATGTGCCAGGCACTCATATAACCTTCACAACGATGCGGTTGCCACAGTCAGTGCCATTTTGCAGAGGAGGAAGCCGGCCTGGAGAGGTCAGGTACACCTCCCACAGTCACGTAGCCAATAAGTGGTGGAGCCAGGATCTGGACCCGTGTAGACCATCACTTCGGGACCTGAACTCTGAACCCCCATGCCACACGGCCTCTCCCCTAAAACGACACCTCCAAAGGCAAAGGCAGTCCCAGATCCCTCACATGGAGTCAGCTCTTCAGTTCTAAGGATTCCTAGTGCTTCCTCAAACATTCTTGTAATAGAATTTAGCAAGTTGCATTGTTATTTCTCTCTCTCCATGCCTGCGTGATTTTATCCTTTTGAGTGTCATTCAGCTTCATCTGCTCAGGGCCTAGCAAAATGCTCTCCACCAGGTAAGCACTCCGTAGATCTTCTCGAAGGAGTGACTATCTGGGCAAATACAGCAGGACTTGTCTGTACTCAGGTGGGTCAGGGTCCTCTTTCCTTTTCTGACATGCTCCCAGGATATCGGTTGAAACATACTTCCTTCCAGTAGACTTCACCTGTCTCAGGGGTACAGAACATTCCATCAGGAAAACAGAGCTCTCAGCTGTCATCTTCATGGGTCAGTAAATCCTTACCGAATCTTGCAAATATGCCCATGAATTCTGCTGAGTACCCACGTAGCGCTGCAGTCTGACAACGCTGATTTGCTTAAGTATAGGCTTGGTGCTCTGTGAGAGCTCGCCCCCTGCTTAAGCTGTGTTTACTTTAAGTACCAGTCAGCGTTTTCCTGACGAGTTATAGACACATGGTAGTTCAACTTAATTTTTAAGCAAAGTCTGTTTAAGAATAATTTGTTAATTACTAGTTGGTTGATTTTGTTTCCTTAAATTAAGGGCTTCAGTTAATATCACATGCCTGTTGCCAACGCACTGGAAGCCACCGCAGTGGAGCCCACGGTGGCATGGTACATCATAGTCCCGTTCTTCTCGGCCAGCCCCTAACCCAGCTTTAAAATTTATCTTTAGCTAATTTTACAAGCCTGGAAAGTAACCTGACGGTTTACTAGCTTTAGGATTGCAACTTGGAAGCTTAACTTAATAGCCACTTACAAAACTATTTAGGCAGAAATTGCTTCATAGGCCTTCAATATGATGGGGCACACAGAGCCCTTTGATCAAGGCTGACTCTTCAAAATACAGGAGAATTGGAGTTAGCATCCTTTGGGCAGGAGGTGTTTCATCAATTGCACACAAGACAGGATCCAAACCTGTGGATGGCTTGGACTCCCAGTGACTTTTTGGCAAGGAAGGAAGCATTTGGCCGTCTGTGATTGGAGAGGTCCGAAGAGGCTGGCCCTGACCAGCAGAAGAGAGCACAGAGGTTGGGTGAATCTGGATGTGTAATGGTTTTATAAATGTTTTGGTTTCAATAAAATCCCAAACGTATTTTATCAATGCATTTTCCCTTTAATTTTTAGACCCTTGTGTATTTCAAGGGAAATTTAGTCCATATGTTTTTGATTCATTTATACTTAACTCATCAAAATGTTGTTTTCTAAGAGTTATTTGATGTCCAAGAAGACTTTAGAGCTTGATTTAAATACCTTCCAATGTTCTTCCCCCTCCTTTTTAAAAATAGAAAGCCATCTACTCTTGGCAAAACCTAAATGCACACACACTAAAAGTTTGCATTTGTTTGAAAGCTCCAAGCCCATAAAGCCATTAAGCTGGGCCAAATGCATTCTCCAGCTCCTGGTAATGTGTGAGCGCCATTACTCAAAAGCACAGAGAGCTCTTTACCTTTTGATAATCTCTGGTGCTCATGGAAAGAAACTCTAAAAAATGAAATGTCTGCCCTTTGCTAGATCTTGGATCGTGGGGAAGCTACTTAGGCTTCCTTAGCTTCAGTTTTCCTGCCTGTAAAGTTGGACTGTATTTACCTTGCCCACCTCCCAGAATTATTGAGAAGATTAAAAGGGCTAATACGAAAGTTCTTTGGAAGATGCGAATAGCTCTGCAAGTAGAATCGTACCTCTTTTATTGATGCTATTGTTTTTAAAGAAAATAACAAACACTCAACCTTAGTGAATGTGTTAGACATCCTGCAAATCACTGTCTTGCTTAATCCTCCTCATACCTGCTAGAGGGTGGGTAGGTACTTTTAATTTCTCCAGTTTGGAAGATGAAAGCTAGAGTAATTTTCCCGAGATCTTATAGTTTGTAGGTGGACAAGCTAGAATATAAGCCCAGCTCTTTATGAGTTTTAAGCACTAAGTTGTATAGAATATGGTCAAAGCCATTTATAATGACTGTAATGTTGTGAAACAATATCAGAGTTTATCTTGAGTCGTAACCGAGTCTCTCCATATCATTAATATCACTTACATTTTCTCTTATGTTCTCTTATTGAATAGAGTGAGTGACTGCATATATAATAATATGCTGTTTAAATACACACACATTAAAAATCATGCATTACATAGGGTAGCATAGAAGCTAATGTTAGTTGGATACCTACTTTGGACCAGACGCTGCAGAGTTCTTTACATGCTCATATCATTGAATCCTCACGACAACTCTATGAGGTAGACACTGCTATTGTCAAGAGCTGCGACAGTCTCAGATTTTACCGTACTTGTAAGCTAATAAATTAATCTGCTAGTTTCATGGATGCTGGCAGAAGATACGAGACTCCTGGGTCATAAACTAAGTTCTTACTCATGACCAGGGAGCAACATTAGCTTCATCTTCACTTCAGTCCCCTCTTTACCCCAGGTACTACAAGGGTGATGTGAGTGGTTTAGGTAGCTGCTGAGTATGCAGTGGGTTGCATTATGGCTGAAGGACTCAGCTTGAAAATCCCAACCTCTCTTAATGTCGTGGTAAGCCACCTTGCTGGACCCTTGCTCTAGACACAGACATTGTCTTTATTTTACAGGACAGTAAGCAAACCTGCCCTCTGCTCCACATAGACACACTGAGTCTATCTTTTAAGACTGTTTTGCTATACAACATGTTTGATAAGATTCTGGCCAGCAGTGCCTCTGCTCCTAGGACATACAGAGTGGCGAGAGACCCATGGAGAATTGTCTCTCAACAGACGTTATCTCCCTGTTACAGACAAGGAATCTGGGCTTAGAAAGTCATTTGTTTATTTCAGAAATATTTATTGAGCACCTGTATGTGTTAAGGTCAAATAGCTAACAAGTGGAGGAGAAGAGAGCCAACACAGGCTTTAAGTCACTAACTTGTCACTAATTAAAGTCACTAACTTGTCACTAACTTTAAGTCACTAACCCCGCCTACTCCCTCACCTCCTCAACCATTATCTATCTTGCCTCCCCACCTGATGATCAGTGATATAACATGGTAATTAACTTGATAATTGACACCAGTTAAGATGGTAATGACTTTTGAGATTAGTGCTGTTCCTACCATCAGGTTCTCCGTCGGCAGCCTGGCCCAGCGCTAGATGCTCGGTGTAGCCTGAGGTGTGGCAGTGGTATTGGCAGATCCCGAGGGAAGTCAGCATGGTGTTTTGAGGTCATGTTTGCAGCACATGGGAGACAGTGGTGCTAGGTGGTGATTTGAAAGTTAGGTTAAATGTAAATAATTCTATTATAGAAACTTTAGTTCAGTAACTTGGGAATAATTTAGTTTCTGTACAAAACTCGGAAGGTTCTCTTTTCTTGGCTGTCCCCTCCACCAATTAATCAGGATATTGTTTTGCTTATATAATGATACTGTTAAATGACTCGATAAAGGTTTTCTACCTGTCTAGCTTGTGGGACTCCCCTTGCGGTGTGTCTGAATCAGTCAACCCGGAAATATTAAATGATTACAAAGTTGGAATCTGGGCAGAAGTATCTTTTCCAAACAAAGAGGTCTTTGCCATCTCCCACAAAGGTGTCCCAGGCTACCGTCTCTCTCCTCTCTCAGCACAGGACCACCTGAAGGCATGAGTTTGCCAGTTTTCCCAGGAAAATAATAAAAGTGGACAGAACAGTGGAGAAGGTTGGCATCTCGCTTTGAACTGTGGTGAGGAAACAAAGAGAGGCTTAGCTGGTCCACCATTGTCCCTTTCAACCAAACGACGCCAGGAGAAACATTGTCCCACTGGCATCTCTCTGTCACAAGAGAAGCTGTTTGTACCTTTAAAAAAAAATAAAGCAAAGAAGGCTGACTGGGTGCTCATTTAACCCTGCCACTGTGTTCCTGGGTTAGCATAATGCAATGAGAATCTCTCTCCTGCTGCTCTATCCCCCTCAGCGCTGGAAGCTACTGGCCCTGTTCCCTCAGCTTGTTTCAACTCCCACTGAGGCCAGAGCAAATCTGATTAGTGAGAGTTTGAAGGAAAGAATTTTAGAGAGAACTCTGCCCCTCCCAAACCACAGCAGAGGGGGGCCGTGACTCTTGTGAGGCTGTTGCTGTCAAAGATTTCTTCCTAATCTTAAATGTTTGGCAAGGAACAAAATTTGCATACAAGCTCTGTGATGGAGCCAGGCCTCTTTCAGAGCAGATGATTCTAGATGATTCTAGAGCCATTTATCTTGCAGAAGAATTCTCTCTTCAGACAAGCTCTCTGGTCCGAGACTGGAATAGAGGAAATGACTTTGTGCACCTTAAGAGTGAAGTCAAGTAGAGGAAGAGAATAAGAATCTATAGAGCCAGGTTTTATTTATGATAAAAATGGGCTTCGGGAGCCAATATTCTCCCGATATTCTTAGTAGGGCGAGGGAAGGGTTCCTATACTTTGCTCTGAGCATCTGAGGCCCTTTAATGGCAGTAGTAAAACGACCTCAACCAGCGAAACCAAACAAAAACCCAGAAACAGCGTGTGAAGTGTTACTTTCATAATTACTTAGTTCTGCTCCTTTTCCCCAGAAAGAGCCTTCAGAGCAGCCAGGGTGCTTTTTTTTCAGTGAGTGAAGCAAAATGCCCACAAACACATATGGCTCCAAAGGAATCTTCCACACAGTCAGTCTTCCCCTCACACTTTGTTCCTTTTGATGGTTCTGCCCACAGTTTCTTTGTTGTTGATTTTGGTTGATCTGTTTGTTTTGGGTCTCCCCTCTCCCCCCTTCCCCGTGCCAGGAAGCTGTACACACACTGGAGCATTTGGGGCTGACTTGGCAGGATCATGTGGCTACTGGCAGCTTCCAAAATATGACACCAGTGAAAATATGAACCAAATGTTTTCTGTATGCTAAGGTGTGATGTCTTCATCATGCCTCTGAGAACAGAGAGCATGAAAAAGAACCAGACAGTTTTCGGTCTTGGTCCAGGCTCTGCCTCTTCATAGCTGGGTGACATCTCTGAACCTAATTCTTTATAAAATGATGATTGTCTACTTCATCAGGGTGCTGTTGAAGTTAAACAAAGTCCTTTATTGATACCTACTGTGTGCCAGGTAGTGTGTGCTGAAGGAGCTCCTCTACAGAGGTGTGAGCACCTCAAAGGCAAGGTCATGTCTTCTTCCCACCTGGCCTGGACGGTAGAGTCTGATGGGCTGGGCTTGGGCCTTGACTCTGTCCCTTGCTACCTCTGTGACCTTGGTTACTAACCCGTCGCCTGGAAAATGGAATCACCATCTCGCTGACCTCGTAGAGTTCTTGTGAGAACTAAATAAGATAATATACGTAGCCCAGGGTTCAGATGGTAACCTGTGAGTGTCAGCCATTGTTATTACTGTACTCATCGGCCCAGTGCCTGGCACGTATCTGCGTGTTGAAGTGTGCTAACCAATAAATGCTCAAGAAATCGCTGGTTCCATTTTCCACAGTTCTTGCTTTGACACGTCTTCTCGTTCACACCTGAGTTCCCATGCTGTGTTCCTCTCGGGCTGACCGGCAAAAGAAAGAGAATGTTTTCCACAGTTACTTGAACTCTGACATTTCCCTTCACGCATGTTTGTTCTTTTAGTTGCTACAAGCCAACAAAAGGAGAAAGGGGGACCAACCAACTCAGTGTCTTAGGGCATCCGTCTGCTTAATGTAGCCATTTGCTTCGGTTGAGCCCAACCTCACTGACCTTTAGCCATGTTTGTAGTGTAGAGAAAGCCATGCCCAAGAACGTTCACTCAGCAAGTCACTGGAACATGGTCCCCACACATGCGCCTTTGGGAGAGGGGAGTGTGTGGTGTTTGTGTGTGTCTGTGGGAGTGGGATGGGGGTGGTCTCAGCTGGGAGGGCGAGATAAAGAAGTTGATGACTCCATATTCTTTTATGTTCTCTGGCATTTCCAAAAGGTAGTTTCAGATTACCCAACTATCCCACATTCCTAGCCAACCTCAGGTACACCTCAGGCCTCCTCTTCTTCCCATGGGCTTCTTCCTTTGACTTGGAGCAGATATTTATAAGGATCGGAATCTACTAATGAAAGAGACAAGAAGCAGCAAGAAACCACTTCAGTGAGTGAACTTTTTTGGGGTGGGGTGTAGGTGTGATTTCATTTTTATTGCTCCCAGTGTTTTTTAGATATGTTTACCTTCGTGTTGGATACCTCAGAGTTCGCTAGAGAACTTTTCACATATTAAAGTGGGCCTTTAGCCTCCTAAATTTCCTAAATTCTCTAGGTGGCTTGACTGGTCGCCAGTTGTGACATCTAGAACACAGGAGCCATGAATATTTTAGTCTGAGGTGTAGAGGGGGGATTAACCCAGAGCCATGGTGGGGGAATTGATAAACCGGTAGGGTTTATCACTGAGTTTACACTTAAATCCCGAAAACATAAACCAAACAAAAATCCAGCAAACAATGTGTGAGGTATTACTTTTAAATTTACTTGGTTCTGCTTTCAGGGTTTGACTGCAAACCCAGTTACCTGGACCAGGTGGCATTAAAGATGATTTATTCAGTCTAAGCTATACGGAAACTGAGGCCCATTGGGGTTAAACAGCAAACCAACCTGGCCACGCTGCTAGGAGCAGAGCCGTGGCTGGGACATAGACCTCACCTTTCCCCCCTGCTTCATGGCTTTTTCTGGTATTCTCAGCTCGCATACCTGTCCTTGACCGAGGTGCAAAAAACTCTGGCGTTTTCACCAACTCTTAACCACCGGCTGGCCCCTCTTTCCTTTTTTAAAATGCATTTTCCTGCTCTTCGTTTTGACTAAGTTTCTTTTACTTCTCCTTTCCTCCTCTTCCTTATAATATGTGCACATAGAAACAAAGTCAATCACATGCAATGTGATTTTAAATTAAAAATCATCATTTCCTCTGGCCACTCACCAGAGGTAATCTTTTCTTACTAGCTCTGTTTTTCTTTTCTTTTTTTTGGGGGGGGGGTGGTGGTGGAAATGACTGCCAAACTCTAAATACTATACTCATATCTCTGTTTCTATCTTTATCATCTTTTTACAACATTTATTAAGTCTCTGCTTAGAAAGAAGGGGATTTAGCCCTGATTCTTATCTAACCCCTGCCTTCTCTCAGTGTTTCATTATTACTTTTACTCCTTCTGTTGGTTGCCTCTCACTTTAAATTGCAACTTGCACCTTCGTTTTCTGTTCCGTCAACTTTTAATCAGTTTCTGAAGATGAAACTCTGAGCCCTCTGAGGGCTGTTTCCTTATCGTACTCCCTCCCAAATCCCCTCTTTTCTTAGCTTCATAATTACTTTCACATTTTATTTACCTTTCCATTGTGTTTTTGCGACCACACCATGTCCTTCCTGCTTTTGGCTAATTCTAGAAGTTGAAAACCAATGAATAGCATGTACATATTAAGACTAGGCCTTTTTTGTTTGTTACTTGGTCAAATAATGTGTCAGGGTCCCTCTCCAGGGGTCTTAATGTCATAACTCAAGGGCCTGTCCAAAGGAATATTCTTAATATCAACGTCATGATTAACCTTTTTATTGTTTCATTGGTTGCTTAAAATCATTTGACCAAGGCTGAAAGCTCTACCCTTTTCTCCTAAGAAGGTCCCTGTCAGCCTTTCCTGTTTTTTCCCTCCTTCTTCCTCCTGTCTCCCTCTAACACTTTGCTTCACAGTGAAATAGAGGCAAACCCTGCTGAGTCTTCTCAGACATAGGAACTGTCAGAATTTGAAAATCCAGCCTGTGGGGTTAGCTCAGTCGGTGCCGAGCTCGAATCTTTGGCCTTCCTTGGGGCCACTGGAATAGGAGAAGCTGTTATTTTAGATAGTCCACTGATTTTGCTGATGAGTTTATTTTTCTCTGTATATTTATTTATTTTTGGTCTTTCCTTTCCAAAGGAGGATGTCAGTATAATAGATGCTGTTTGTTTGATGGGTCCTGGTGTGATTGATGATGATGATTCTGATGCTTTTGGTTGGACCAAGATAATGAAAAGCCCAAGGGCATTTATAATATGCCTAACAGGGTTTTATAGCAATTAGTGGGTATCCAAGGGCTTTACATAATACGTCACTAGAAATAGCTACTTAAGGAAGAGCTTGGAAAATCTCAAAAATTATCCCAGCTTGAAAGTGTGATACCCGCTGTTCTAAACTGCCATTCTGATATTTGACTTGCATATTGTGTGAAATATTGAAATAAGTAATTTACCAAGCTTGCAATTTCTCATGCTGAAGAAAATACACCATTAGGAAATGCCCAGCATAGCTTTACAAAAAGATATTTGCAGCAACTCAAAGAGTTGCTGTTACCCATAATTCCCCCAGATAATGGATTGCCACAGCAACTGGGTCTGTTTGGGTATCTCTGCCTCATCATGGCTTTGCACCCCCTTCTCTCTGTCATCAAATTTTGGATAGGAGAAGAGAAACATGGGGTAGTAGCAAGGAAAATCGGCTCTCCGGATTTGTCTCAAGTCTTGACAAAATGTGGAAAGTGGGTTATAACATATATTCTCTGCAGCTTGTAAGTCCTTTTGAAACTATGGTTTTCTTTCTGATGTGATAGGGTGTTTGGAGTCAATGATAAGGGAGGTGTGTGTTCCTCAGGCAACGTGAGCCTGAGAGCAGAGGGGCCTCTGCTCCGAGTGGCCAGCATTTGTAGGCCTGTCAGGAGTCCCAGGTCGGAAAGGGAGAACCAAGCTCTTTCTTTGTGCTTCCAGTCAAGGTGATTTGGGAAAAAAACAAAAAAAAGAAAATCATTGATTTTTCTGATGTACGTCACAAGTACGCCGGCACTAGCTGTGACTGGGAAACTATGGGGGTCTATGGCAGGTGTGTATGGAGTGGGCATGGGGTGTCTAAAGGGAAGCAGAAGTGAGAACATGAGTGGGAGAGCCCCTGCTGGAGAATCCCTCTCCTAAAGGAACCCGCACACCCCCCGACTTGTGCATTCATCTGAGTGTCTTCGTTGGAAAGGAGCTGGTCTATACTGTGTGTGGCTCTAACATTCCTCAGACTTCAAGGTGAACCAGTCGCTTTAGGCTTTCTGGACGTCTTTCTGGAGTTTGGGCGTAAACATGCAGGGCTCAGGCCGCTCTGGTCCTTCACAGTTGATCTGGTTTCCAATCGCTATCTTGGGGTGCTGTTCTGTCCTTTTGCCGAATGTACACAAGTATACATATATGTGCATATATGTATATCCGACCCCGGCTGAAAAATTTGTCTTAGTTGAAGCTGGAGGTGGAGCTGTAGCTTAAACAGAGTGGGATCTGTATCTGCCACAAGGTCGCATGGTATGTGTGCATGTGTGCACACACGTATGTGCACATGTGCTGTGGACCTGCAGGGAGGTGGAAAAGGAAGGTCAAGGTTGCATGTGCACAGAAGTGTGGCACCCCTACAGGAGCATCCCCCTTTGAGTACCACCCTCTAGAGGGTGTAGCTAACCTGGTCTTTCCATCCTGGGTCTTGGGGACGTGAATGCAAATGTGGGTTGGATTTGCATATAGTTCCATTGCCTTATTTTCAAAAAAAGCCGATGTGCTTTGTGAGGATCTTGGAGCTCTCGTTCTTGAGTAACCTCTAAAGGGTTCCTCAGGCAGATCATGTATGCATATACACACATTTACACAACTGCAAGTTGTGTGTAGGTGTCAGTGCTGCATGTTATGGCATTATCTGCCAGCTCCTCTTGACGAGAAAATAGGTCCTTGCCCCCACCCTCTACTTTCCCT